>APFE031352219.1:56645-75058 GCA_000404065.3 Pinus taeda | reverse complement strand
TCAGTGTCCTAAATCTCATATGCAAATTTCATGAAATGAAGTTGCATATATACGCGAGTTAGACACTGCAAAGTCGCGCATATGTCAGTATGAGGAAAAGCATTGGGGACAAGTTCAGGAAAAGGATCAGTTTGGTTTATTTGTGCTATTTGTTAATGGTTACAATTTGCTGATGATGTGTGGAAATGTCTTGATGGTTAGAAGTATTTTGTTTCTAACTTGAAAATGATGATGACTTGATACTCCTTGCTGATATGCATGATCAAATCTGACAGTAAACAAGATGGCACAGGTTTAGGGGGAGCATATGCTTTTAATGCATTGTTGGCATTATGGTTAATAGTCCTTGGTGATGATGCTTATGATATGGTTCTTAGATCAGATTTGTGGTTGATTCACTAATGGTGCCTAAATGGTGATCTTCATAAGGATAAGAAGAAGTACTTGATGATGTGTCTCTCATATACTATTGTCGCCATATGCATAAAGATCATATATTGCAGGATTGTTCTTGGCACATCTATGGATGAAGATTGTTGGCTGGGTACATGGATGATTATTCAAAGTTGCATTGTTGGATGATGAGTTCTTACCTATATGATGATAGGTTGTTTCGTGCATATGTTTATTGATGCAGATCTTCCCTATTGATGATACTTGGTCCACGCAGATCTGGGTGGCTATGGTGTTTCTCACATATGATAGAATGACTCTATATTCTATGCAAAAAGATGAGTTGATGCAGACATATCTTGATGATTCATGCACTAATTCAAGTTGCTGGTGACATATGCTATGGAGCATACCATACAGTGTCGTTACTGATGTTTATCATAATCTTATTTAGGTGTCTTATCATGCATATCATTCGATGTAAAGGTCATATCAAGACTCATGATGTAATAATGTGTCTCTATCTATTATAGTCATTTGATGAAATATTTCAGTCATATCAAGGTCATGTAACGGCCTATCTTGGTTTCCCCACTATGCCTGGGATGAATGATGTAATGTTCTTGGTTGTCATTTTATGGTATATCCCCACTTGGTTGGGTGATGAATGTATGTATTGAGTCTTTTGGTGATAGGAAGGTCATTTATGATATATAGAGTCATGTTCTTCTTGTAGAACATCTTTTGCAGACCTTGCTTACAGTCGGGGGAGTTTGAGCATGAAAAACACTATATAGCAGAGCAGATATTTCAGAAAGAGCATTATCATATTGGAGCACCATGGCATATACAAAGGGGGAGTTCATTTAGAGACTTCAACAGATCTCGTTTATAGTCAAGGAGAGCATGTTCTTAGGGGGAGCATAACCCTTTTCCCTTGATGTCAAAGGGGGAGAGTGATTTGGTGTTGTTGCCATCAAGTCCAAAGGGGGAGATTGTTGGCATTTTGATGCATGTGTTGTACTTGATGGCAACCCTCTCATAGAAGATCATCTCACTTGTATACATTTAGATGAATCTACAAATATCAGATGTGACAGAGTGCATGGGTTACCGGACAGCAAAAATGGATCAGATGACAGTTCACAAGTAAGCTTTGCCATCAAGTCCAAAGGGGGAGATTGTTGGCATTATGGCTAAAGTATTGTCCTTGATGGCAACCTATTCAGGTGATGGATCACGTACTTCAAGTCAGTAGCAAAGATTGATGATCAGCTCTCAAATATTGAAGAAAATAAGGGGTACGCAGGTACACCATACAGAAGTTGCGTACACGCAGGTATGTCTTACATAAAGTGCGTACATACCCGCAGTTATCCCGTTCACGAGGTGCGTACCCCCAGTTCACTTACTTCAAGGCAGAGAAGCGCGTTAACGTGGGTTTCTTATGTTTGGCCCGTGGTATTGTTTTATATTATTATTATTATTGAGCCCCATGATCCTTGATTTGAGGAAGAGCTTGCCTATATAAAGCAAAGGATATCATTTGGCTTGTGTATGCTTGGGTTTAATATCTTAAGAAGCTAGATCTGAAATTCTAGTGATGGGTTATGAGAGATAGCTAGATCTAAATCAAGGAGTAACATGAGAACTACAAGTTGGATCTACTACTGGGATGATATCTCCTCGGCGCATGTTCAGATCTGTAGATCTGACAGTCTGGGTTATTCTTGAAGTCTTGAAATTACCTATACCCAGAGGTACGTAGGTCCAGTGAAAGAAAAGTGCGAAGATACGCAGGCACAGAAGAGTTTCAGGTGCGCAGATACGCAGGAGCAGGAGCGTTGCAGATGCGGAGGGGCGCAGGCAGTTCATTGGACACAGAGCGCACGTACGCAGGAAGACTGTGAGGCACAGTGCGCACGTACGCAGGGAAGCAGTTGGATACAGTGCGTACTTATACGCAGTTGTTATATGGGTGAAGCTGCGTACTTCTCATGAAATCTACTTAGCTATCCATGTTTATCATTGCTGTGTTCTGGGTTTTGAAGTGATGTCTGATTTCTGGTATTAAGTTCTGATAACAGCAATGATTGATTAAATGTTTATACATTGATGGATGAATGGATCAGGTTCTTAATGACTCATATTTATGTAATCTGATGGACAAGATCTGGTTGATGACTCACTTGTATATGTATTGATCTAGTGCTTGGGTAATTCAGAAGATTGTTTATGTGCTTCAATGTTGTTGTTGGGTCCAGTATGAAAATTGGATGAAACGTGGCCTTTCAGATTATGTTTTGTGCTTCAGTGTATCCAGTATGAAAATTGATGAAACGTGGTACATGGAGGAGAGAAGATTGTAGGCCGGTGCCTACGTACTAGTACTTAAGCTAGTACAAAAGAAAAGGGGAATCTTTGGAGCATTGTAGCAGGTAGTAGCCTACGTACTAGTAAATGGATCGGCTAGTACAAGAGCAAAGGGGGTTGTAGCTCCCGTACTGGTATAAGACTGCACCAGTACAAGTATTGTAAAAGGATTTTCTTATTAAGAAGAAGATTGAGATGACTTGCAGCAGGTGGTTTTCTCCCGCATTGGGTTTCCACCTTATATCATGGTGTTCATGTGTGTGCCTTATGTGTGATGATCTATTCTATGTTACTGCATCTGTTAACTGATAATATGGTTGATAATGTTCTAATGCACTCATTGAAGATCAATTAACTTAATCATAAGAAGTTGTGGAAGTAGCATATATGAATCTGATTATGGAAATGAAAAAGTTTTATTGATGTGATAATACTGATTCACCCCCCCCACTCTCAGTATTATTTCCAACATGAGCATGCGGTGGAAGATTATGATAAAGTTTAGAAGATTTATGAGCAACATAAAATGACTAATAATTACCTTTTCCTATGCAAAAAAAGAAGAAAACGGAAGATCACCATTCCAAAGGAAAATACAAGACAAAATTAATTGTTGTCCCTTTAATAGGGAACCGCATCCAAACAAGGCAATCCAAATTGGAGTGTATAAGCCAAGAAAAGGAAGAGGAGATACCAAATCAGTGCAAGAGATTGAGAAGATAACTGAAAGTTAACAATATGGCGAATCCCTCAGGATCCTTTGATCCTGAGGGATCGCTACCTCAAAGGTTATTTGTATCATTGATATTTCCGCTTGGCTGCTATAAGAAGGGACAACGTTGCTAGCCCAATGGGGGGACTATTGTTGTTTTTATGAAATTCACTATTGTAACTGAAACTTTAATCATTGACTCTTTTTAAAGAGGTATTACTGTAACTCTGATTTGATGCTTAATACATAATTCTATTGTCATTCCATCTTTGATTCTAAAGTAATCATAAGCAGTGTGTCCCTGGAAGCTAAGGGCCCAGCCCTGGTGGATCACTTGCTTCCTGTACCATTATTTTTTTATTCTAAGTTGTGTGTGGTTTGATTTATCTTATTCACTTTGTTTAGTAATTTGTTGTTCCTTGTTATTTCATGCATTGGATCTATTATATTTCATTCATATTTGAATAGTAAGGTTGTCTTCAACAACTGGAATGTTATGCTATTCATCCTCAATTTATGTCGCATTGTCGTTCCTTTATAGATTGATACTATTGTATAACATTGTTGTTCCTTCCAGATTGCCATTGTTGTTCGATTATAGAGTAACAATGCTGTGTATTTATAAATCTGTATTATTATGTATTTATCTATGGTTCACTTCCAAACGTGATTGCTGTTCATTTGGGATTATTGTTCCACCATGACCGCAATTGTTGTTTCTTCATAACCGTGATTAATCATTGTTATGTCGAAGCTCGGATTACTGTTTCTTTTGATATAGATGTGTTGTGTGCTATATTCGATTTAGTTGTTGTGCATTTAAATTCGATTCAGATTGTTGTTCAATATTTCATAACTTCCTTTATTTTTCTATCCCATTTCCGTTCGTTGTTCGAATCATTTCTGAAGTAAAGATTGTTGCTTAATTCATGTAGATTGCAATTACTACTTCATTCATTTCTGTAGATTAAAGATTTGCTATTCAATCTTGTTAAATAGATTATTTGTTGTTCCTTTTCCTGTTATTTGAATCATCATTGCTTTGGTGTAAACAGAACGATCTGAAATTGTAGTGAACACTAACTATTGTTGTCCAGTTCCTAGGTTGATGATATTTTCCTTAATTTCTTTTCAATTACATCAGTTTACAAAGGGAAGAGTTATGATTAATGCACCCTTGACTGATGAAGTGTTGTAGTTCCTCAAATGAATGATTTAGTTACAAGCATTTATATTTCTTGCCATTACATTTAGAAGTTTGTTTTCAGCATTTAGTTACTTTTGTAGAAGCACTATACTACTAGCATTACTTTGAAAAATGATTGCCTCAAACTGAGTACACTCTTTGAGATAACAAATCGTACCTGGATTGATAATTAATGTAGGGTAAATAGAGGTGAAAAAGACCCTTTTTACTGCTCGACATTTTGGCGCTGTTACTGGGGAGAGTGTAACCATTCGTTTCTTTTTAGAGTAGTGTAAGTACCTACTAGAAGAGAATTGGGTTTTAAAAACGGAAGGTAAGAACCTGCGTACGGAGAATGTAACAACCCTGCTCCCTGCTCGCTTTCCTACAGATTTGTTGTTGTTTTGGATGGAAATCAACATTTGATTTGTGTGCATGACTAAGCAGAAAAATCTTGAAAATAATCCTAACCACTACCCAAGCCTGATAAAGCTAAGGAGTCAGTGACCCTTGGTTGATTGACCTTTATAGATGAAATCCTCAAAAAAGCAAAATATTAGCCTTCAGTAGGACCTAGAAAAGTTGCTTCTAGACAACCTACTAGTTCCCCTCAGGCCACAGGATCACCATCTGTAGCCTTTGCTGAGGTGCACAGCCAAGTTGAGGAGCAAGATTTTCAAGAAATTGATAATTCTAGCCCAAAATCATTGCAAGAAGGGAACCTTAGTAATCTCCGCAAAGGGGGAGGAGAAACAGGGGAAACTGAAGAACCAAGATCCCCTCTTGGAATAATTCAGCCATTAAGCAGCCTAGATAAGGGAAGTGCTACAAAAATCATCTAGAACGAAGTTGAAGAACCTCAATAGCTAAAATCCCCCCAGACATTAGGAACTCTCATCATCCCAGACAAAGGAAGTGTTGTTAAGGCCATTCTTGTTAAGGCCATTCCTGCTCCATATAACCAACCTAGGAATACCCTCCTAGAAATCTCGGAAGGCTATTGGCATATATTTGACCAAATGGCTCAGAACCAGCCAAACACCCAAACCTCCAAACTGCAATATCCCATTGTAGATACTGCAGTCAATACACCTATGAAGGCAGTTCCTCTCCAACATATCCCTACATTTCATGGCCTAACATCAGAAGACCCAGATGCATTTTTGTTTGAATTCGATGTGTTCTGCAGAGGATATGACTATACCACTGACCCCCAAAAGCTGAAACTATTTCCCTCTACATTAAAAGGAGCTGCTTTACGATGGTTTATGGGGTTGAGTGGAGGTGTTATAAATGACTGGGAACAGATGAAAGGTGCTTTCTTGAAGAAATGTCAGGACTATTGTAGATCTAGAGAGTTAAAAGATGAAATATTTCAAATGGTAGCTAGACCTAATGAAACACTAGAAGAATATGTTGAATGTTTTCAGTATAATCTTCAAAGATCTCCTTATGCTCATTACCCTTACCTGACAATGTACTAAAAACAACATTAATTAAAGGTATGAAGGAACAATGGATTGAAACATTGAATATTATGGGAAAAGGAGACATCTAGCTAGAAAATTTTGCTAACATCATTGATTTATGTATCAGGAGTTCACGGGGAAGTACAAGGCTAAGACCAGTGGAACATGACAGGTTTACAAGGGACAACAAGATCTTTGGAGAAGGAGTAACTCGCGCAAAGATTGGAAATTTATTAGAAAATTTCAAAACTGATATATTGGGAACTTTGACAACGTAGCTCGATATTATGCAAGCCAAACAGAAACAAGCAGAGGCATAGCAAAATCTGGCAATATTCTATCCCAAATGTAGAAAGAAACACTTATGCATAGAGTGCCCATTAGATACGGTTCAATTTTGTGCCATTTGTAGAAAAGAACACTACAAAAAGTTGTCCCTCACTTCCTAGTTTGAAAGCGGTATACAAAGAAGCGAAAGAAGAACCAAAACCGGTGTACCTACTTAATCAGCATCGTCAATGGAAGCTACAATAATCAGGTATGTTCCTGGATCCAGTTTCTTCTTTCCAGTCTTCACAATATCATGCTCAGTAATATAATACAACGAGGCAAAATCGACCTCCTTTCTCAAATTGGTCACACCAACCATTTCCTTCATCATCACCATGGCCGAATCAAGCAAGCCAATTTAATTGGCCAAATTTTCCCTATGCCCCACCATATTGGAAAAAGAATGTGTATCCATCACAATGATCTCCTCCCACTTCGCAGAGTCAAGCCTAGCAGACAAAATGGCAAACACCGATGAATCATCCAGTAGGAACCATTCTGCTCCCTCAACCTACAGTGCCAACACTACAACAAAATCCTGAGTCCAACTTAAGACCGCAACTCCCAACCCAACCCAAACCCAATCCAAATAATAGACTGGTCCAATCTGTTTAAACAATTGAAACACCAGACCTAAAAACTGATCTAAGGGAGTGCAACGATCTTCAATTAAGGTCTAGGTGCATTACAGAAACTGAGGGAGATAAAATTGTTCAAGTTGAAAATCAGTTACCTGTAGAACAACCATTACAAGAAAAAGATCTAGCCAGAAAATAGACTCATGATCAAGCAACCACATCTTCTCCTCCATTCCCAGAATGATTAATTATACCATGCCCTATAGAACATCCTGACTTTGATATTCTGGGAGAACTTAAGAATTTGTACATAAAAACCCCACTCCTCCAAGCTATCCAAGATATCCCAATATATGTAAATACCATCAAAGAGCTATGTATAAAAAAACCAAGGAGGAGAATAACAAGTAACCCAACAGTTCAAGTAGTGGGCACCTTATCTGATCTATTATCAGGCAGAGAAGCACCTGTCAAATATGAAGACCCAGGAAATCCAATAGTGACAGTCCAAATCAATGGACAAAGCTTTTCATGCCTTAGTTGATTTAGGGGCTACAATTAATATCTTAACGACCACCACTTGTCAAAACCTGGGCATCACATCAGTAGAACCAACCTCCACTTTATTAGAACTGGCTAAACGATCAGTGGTTATGCCGGAAGGCACACTACATGATGTCATGGTATCCGCTGATTCCTAGGAATATCCTGCTGACTTTCTGGTAATAAATCCCAAAACCGACTTGATGGACATCCATTAATTTTAGGCAGACCTTGGCTTGCAACTGCTGATGCTTACATTAGCTTCCGACAAGGCAGTATGACCATAACTAGAGGGAGTAGTATCAAGAATCTAGCCTTATACCCTCCAGCCCAGCCAAGTGTAACAATAATAAAAAGTGTGTGGAAGAATGCCTTGAAAGCCAAGGAGGGCCTTTTCAAATGGTTGGTTATGCCTTTCGGGTTGACGAATGCTCATGCAACCTTCATGAGGCTAATGGATGACATATTGCGGCCATTCACCAACTCATTTGTAGTGGTATACTTGGATGACATCCTGATCTTTAGCCAGAGTTGGGAAGAGCACCTCCACCACATCCAACAGGTTCTCCAAACATTGCGACAAACACAAGTTGTGTGCCAATTTGGAGAAATTCACTTTTGGCATGACCCAAGTTCAGTATCTAGGATACATTATTAATGAACAGGGGGTGCATGTGGATCCAACAAAGATCCGTCATTCAGGATTGGCGAGCCCCAGCCACTCTGACAGAGCTCTGCAACTTTCTGGATCTTGCCAATTTCTACTGTAGGTTCATGTTGGGCTTTGTTGTGGGTGGGAACACCTAGGGTCTTGGGTTGAAAACCCCAACAGAGTGGAGGGCATACAACAACAATAAATGCACATACAAACAATCTAAATGTTTTAACTATTGAACTGGGAAGAATTGTCCTTACTAGGAGGTCTGATATTTGGGTAGATCCCGTAGGATTCAAACCCTAGTCTTCTTCCGATGCTTTTGAAACCTGTAAATTATTCAAGCAAAGCATATACAACAGAAATAATAGAAATCACATTCATGGTATACACAGTTATATCATATAAGCAAATGAACAATTATGCATTAATATAATATTTATAAACAAATCACAACATGGATCAATGCATAAACGCGATAAATATCAACAACAGAACATCATTTCTTTATTGATGTAAGCTAAATGAAAGGTAGAAAATGACAACTTGAGTCTTCGTCCAGCTCCAAGCAAAACCATCCTCTGGATCCGTCCTGTCCCGACCTCAACAATATTCCTCCATGAACATACACAAGGATATCACGGTGAAGGATATCTTAAAAGAGGAAACAAGAGTTTCCTAAAGCTTGGGGAGTGTAGGAGGCATAGGGATTTCTTTAGAATTGATCAAGGATCAATATATCAATATCTCATCTCTTTCCCCCTTAGGCCTTCCCATGAAGGTTTATTTATACTTCTCCAAATCAGTTTTTTCAATTAGGAAACAGTTGGGTCACAGGCTATAGTAGGTGAGTAATAGGTAAAACCCTTAACCTCCACCCAAAATTAAGGAGATTTATTATTTTTAAGTGTTTTAACAAATATATGCGGGTTGGTTATATACTGACCCATGTGTACAAGCTTTTAAAATAGGGCAAAGTAGCGTATTGGAAATAAAACATTGTTTTTTAGATTTTGGACCAAGTCTAGAAAGGAAGGGTTGGCCTAGGCCATAACCAAAGCATGAAATCTACCAAGAGTGGTAAATGGTGATATAACAAATGCACCCTAACGTATGAGGTTAGGAGGGGTACATGATGGCCGAAATGTATTAAGTGTATAGAAGGAATCATGCCGAGACCGAGGAGGAGTTCACCAGAATTCAGCTTGCCAAGCCAGTGAAAGAGATTAGAAAGAAATTGTTGTCTCGGGCAAGCATACCAATGCTCAGAGATAGTAAAGCATGTTTGCATGTCAAGTACCAAAGTAGATCCAATATGCATACAAGTATAAAGGAACTGAAAATACATAATGGATCATCTGATCATATCCAGGTAAGTACATGTATGAATATCACATATAAAGCACTAATCAATGATACTGAAGTATGAAGTTGATCACTGAAGTCATAAAGCTGATCCAAAAAGTACCAAGTCAAATGGTCAAATAAATGGTACTACACTGCAACTCAAGTGCCAACATATAGGATGTCATTGTAAGGAACTAAAAAATATAAGGTGGATGGTGTCAACTAGCAGAAACAAGAACAATTGACAAGTGAACCAAGAAATGTTGATGCAAACCTGAGATCTTCACCGATCGTCGTGGTACATTTCTACACAATGGGAATAAATGATCTAAAGTTGACCATGTGATAAATCATTTTAGTACCGTACATTGATGTATACCGTTAACAAACTCGAGACTACTCACTGATAATGATGATGAGAGCTAAGGTACCTAGTACAATCTAACAAGTGCAAATAAATGAGTTGTAGTCAAACACTTGGAAGAATCTATCAATCAGGACACAATGATGTTTTCCCATTGTCGATAGCGAAGGAGTCTGCCACTAGTGACTGCAAACCCTAAGGTACTTCCAAATGGACTCTATATCTCGTTCGTAGAGAAATGAGTTGAAGTCGATGGGAAAATATATGCTATAAGGAATGCATTAAGGCATCCTTCATCAATCTAGCACAAGTGTAACCCGTAGGCCAATAATGTGGAAGGAATCAGACAAATAAAGATGTAGTAACCCAACCGAAGCACGTTTCCAGTGTACACAAGATGTAGCTAGCACATGATAGAAACCCTCTGAACCAACCAATAATGAAAGCTGACACAGAGGTGAGGAATCCACCAACAGGCTCAAATGGAAACCAAGGCACTACATGAATCCCAATGTGTGATAATGAAAGCTAATGTCGAACACAAGGAAAACCACTCAGTCAAAGACCCCTGATATTGATCAATGCTGAGCACAAGGTGACCTATCAATAATGAAAATACGACCAGGGTGCGGCTCTAGATCTACTCTCAGATTAATTTTTCATAGTCGATAAGAGCGAGACCCACCAAAAAGAAGTCAATGGAGACCTTCTCAAACCAGCACGAGCAAAGGACCAAATAGTTGATGTGATAACGAACATGACTCAAACTAGGGATGGCCAATTGAAAAATAGGTCAAGAGACACCGTTGAGAGGCCGACTTAGGTTTACTTCCCTTGAAAAAAAGCACGACTCAACTATGACTACATGGCACCATATGATAACTTTGTATAAGTTTGGCATGCAGGAGGCATAAGAAAACTCTCCATATGATGGAAGAGATAACCAATCGGAGGATTATTAACTTGATAACAAGGTTAAGGCTCTCCTAAGTCAAACTAAAGCCCATCCCAATGGAGGAAAGACTTATTTTTTGAGTGCTTTGTTCAAGGGCGACACAACTAACTATAGCTGCCATCAAATATGGAAATGATGTCTCGTTCCTGCAGTTTTTGGGATATATATTTTTTTGTCTTTTTCATATTTATGAAGCCTAAAAAGGAATAAAATAACACTATAGTACAGTGGAAAGAATGAGTGTCGAAAAAGCAGATGCTCTAGTTCCTGGGAGGGGAACATTCCTATCCTCAATGCAAGGTGATGAAACTAGTCAATGACACTCAAAGGAACGTTGTTTCCACGGGTAAAAGGGTAAGTCAGGTTGTAGAGGCTAATTGATTGCAAGGTTGATTTTGTAGAAAACATTGTCAAAAGGTGGCTTAAACACAAGTCCAAGTGAATTCGTCTCAAGGTGAAAAGGTGAAAATGGTCAACATGCAATGCAACAATATAACTCAACACAAAGGAGCCTTTAGAGTATAAAGCCAGAAAATAGAAAAGAAGAAAGAGAATGAGTCTCCAATGCACAAGTCACGGAGGGACTAAAAGAGGACTCCTGAGCCTACTCAATATAGCAGCATGGGCAACATATGCCAGCAAGGATCTAACTAATATGCCCATCTAAAGTTTGGCTCTACCATCACATCATGATTATATAAGTGGGTGAGTGAAGCTAGTTTGTGAATCAGAACATGATGGGGTCGACCCTATGGCAAACGATATCGCAGTATGGACGCTAGTATTGAAAATGTAGTAGAAGTAATATTTCCTAACCTATATGCCAGTAAGAAAGCGATAACTGCCATGATGGGTCTGTAGTCATGAGACCGAAGCAATTTCTCAAAAAATCTCCAAAATATCTTGTAAAAACAACCCATCCCAATACCCCGAGCCAAAAGGTCAAAAAGTCCACAAAATAAAAATCAGCTTTAGAAAAATTATTTTTCATTTTCCAACCTATATAAGGACTTTTGGACTCATATTTTCTCATTTGTGTTTTGTGCAAGGAGCTATGGAGAAAAACTCAAGCAAGCTTCCTTCGTCAAATTCAACTGTTCAAATTGCTTCAAATATTTCAAGTAACCCTCTAATCATAAATTTAACCGTAAGAAATTATTTTTAAAATTTTTACTCTACGTACATGCAGGTTGGATATAGGTGACCCACGTATACGAAGGCCCTATACGTGACTGTGTAAAAAATGAACCCACGAGTGCACGAGTTTAAAATTTTTAACATGGATTTAATGATATGAAACATTTTTGTTTTGTAGGATGACAATTACCTGGTATGAAAGAGAGAATGATGTCATTGATAACCAAGTGATGGAGGATAAAAATGCATTAGATGCCTTGAGAGGATGTGGTTTTTTAAAATTCTTCAAAATGCCAAACATGAAGGTGAACACTTGATTGCTTGAGCTGCTAATTCACTATTGGAGTGTAGAAGAAGATGCATTCATGATTGATTAGATGCCCCTGAGGATCGAGATAGAAGACATGTATTTAATTACAGGTCTTTCCCAAAGGGGAGAGAGATTGCACTCAACTGGAAAGACAAGAGGTAGTCTCAGTGTAGAATACTAAGTCCACATATATTGTCCTAGCAACCCTGAAAAGGTTGTAATTCAGATTCCAATCAAGTATGTAGAGAGTTTATCATTGAGAATCCTATTATTTACCATAGCCAGGGTAAACATTTCTTATGATCTACATCAGGCTTCACATGTTTCTATGAGCCTTGCAGTGGATTGTCTCACTACAATCTTTGATTGGTGTACACCTATACTAACTAATATGAAAAAACAACTCACTTCCATCTAGAAGGGTTAGACAAAGAATTTTGGATACAGAATTATCTTATGTTCTTTCTTTAATGAGAGAGTATTATCCACCATTAGTAGCCCAAGAGATCCACGGATGGGCAGGTGGGCTGACTTAATGAAACGCCTAGGGGGTGGTGAGGTCCCTAGGACAACCTTTGATGACAAGTTTTTCCTTTGGTGGGAACAACAGATCATTGCAGTCGAAGACTACCCCTGTGCCGGAATGGATTTCCGAGGAGATACAGATCCATTTTTTCCACTAGACACAACATGGGGTGCCATAGGTATAAATGCTTTTTGAATTTTTGAATTTTAAGATTAATTTTTTTCAATATAAATGAATTAAATATCTTTTTGATGAGACACGACACTTACAAAATTATTGATCATGTTTCAGATGTGGGACCAATGGGACCTGATGGACTTCATCGACATAGGCACCATAGAAGGGAAGTCGAAGGGGCTGCAACTGAGACTGAGAGAGTCCTTCATGTAATCCAGAGAAACTTCATGAGATTGACTCACTAAGTACCCATGGTGGCCATAGAGGACTTACCAGAGGAGATGCAGTGGCGCATGGTGGGAGTACCACAAGACTGGGTGTGACTATTTTGGCGACTATCTAATGTCATCGTTTTCTTTCTAGCTACTCATCCTTAGCAGGATCATTAGATAGATAATCAGATACTTTTGTGATTAGACATGATGATGGGCATAAGCCCAAATATTGTAGGGAATTTTGTCCTGATTTTGTATATTATTTTGGACACAAAAACTCTATATCTATATATATATATATTTATATATATATTATATATATATATAATATACATATGTTTTTATGATGATCATATATACAGATGATACTTCGATTATTTTTTATGTTTTAATGTGGTGAATGATTTATATGCCAATCTAATGCTTGATTAGCAATAGAATCTGCTAAAGAATTTTCTGATTGTGGAATGTGAACAAATGTAATGTAAACAAATGATCTTTGCAATAAACGCACTCTCAGAAATTGGCGATACAAATAAGGATCTCGTACCCAATAGATGATATTCAATTTAGATATAACCAGTTGTGAATCCAAATAAACTACTAACGAATTGATATCAAGAGGTATCGCCTCAAATAGTAAATTAATAAAAGTAGTATATTCTACAATATTATTTGAAGCAGGACTGATACATACTCCTCTTGAAACCATCAATTGGACAGATGGATAATAAATCACCCAAGTCGTGGAAGCAAGGTTCCAGGTGTGTCTACTGGCACCATCAGCGAACCCTAGATATATCAAATCATCCATCAATACCTGCTAAATTAGATCAAACATATCGACATCACTAAAATTGATAAATAGATATGTAAAATCATACAATATATACAAACAAGTAAATGCTTGGTCAAAGCCTAAGCAAAGTACTCCTTAAGGTAGAGCCCATTTTTGGGCTTCGCCAACTTGTTTCCTTCAAAATCAATCAATTCATAAGCTCCCTTTTTCAAAACTCGCTTGAAAATGAAGGGACCGTACCGCATAGACTTAAACTTGCCTGCCCCCAAGGCATATTTTTCTTAATCATAGACCAAGACAAGGTCACCTTCAGAAAAATTTCAAGGACAGACAGCTTTATTATAATGTGTTTTTACCCTCTTTTTATGAGCTGTGTTTATTATGGCAGCATCTTGATGTTGCTCATAAAGATGTTCCAAATTAACGAGGCATTCTTTGAGACTAGAAGCCTCGGGAAGAAGTTCAACAACCAGTTTGAGGGAAATAATTTCACATTCTACTGGAAAAATAGATTCCAACCCATAAACTAGTTGAAAGGGATTAAAACCACTGGCAGTCTTAACTGACATTCGGTATGCCCAAAGTGTCGGATATAACATGATGTGCTAATTGGATCTAGCTTTGTAAATCATACTTTGCAGGATGATTTTAAGGGATTTGTTCATGGATTTGACCTGCCCATTAGCCTGAGGATAATATGGACATGAATGCTCCTACAGGAAACCCAACTTGAGAACCAATTCATACATCAGTTGATTCTGGAAATGACTACCATGGTCAGTGATAATCTCTTTAGGAATACCGAACTGAGAAATCACTTGATTGAAGAGAAACACGATTGATGTTTCACTGTCATTATTGAAAATAGGCACAGCCTCAGCCCACTTAGTAAAGTAGTCTACGGCCATGATGATATACTTGTGATTTCCTGCCAAAGGCAGATTACAAGTAGTAAAATCAATGCCCCACTTTGTGAAAGGATCGACGGTGATCACAGGGAAAAGAGGGGCTGGATGGGCGTTTATTTTCTGAGTATAAATCTAACAAGGATGGAATCTATTGATCACTTCAATACAATATTTGAGGATCGAAGGTCAAAAGTAGCCTGCTCGCAAAAAGAATTGGGTTGTAGCAAGCCCAGATAGATGACCATCACAATAATTGCGAGACTAAATGTAAGCAAGAGTGAATGATCATGAATGCAAATAATGAATGCAAGATTCAGAAAATGGGAATGCATGCATGTGTGTGAAACGAGTTGCCGCAATGGTGACCGTTAGTGAAAAAACAATGTCATGCATGCTACAAAAGTGAGATGCAAACAAAAATGGAAACGATGCTTCTACAAGCTAATATATATTAAAACAACAACATAATTTCAAAAAAACCAAGCAAACAAAACTCGTATAAAGTGAAATATGCAAAGTGACAAAAAAGCAGAAAATAACATGAAAAGCATACCTACCTAGAAACAATTGAGTTGAATGTGCCAAAGACTTCTAGATGCAATGTGAGATGTCAGATATCCAAGATTGAAGTAAGGAATGAGCTCTTCCAAGTTTAAAAAAACTCTAAGTGATATGAATTGGGTCCTAAACACTCTCTAATTTTTCATAAACTCTTTTAACTTATGCCAAAAGATTCAAGTCTTAGAAAGATCAAGCTATCAGAAGGAACCCTCATGACAGTTGCAGTTGTGATCAGCGCAGAGCAACGAGGACCCTCGGTCGAGTGCGTAGGCCGTTGGCCCATGGTAACGTGCACTAGCACAAACTGGAAAAATAGAAGGTTAATTCGAGAAACGGGGGTAGATTCTGATACGCAATTAGCATATCGCAGGGCATCCCCCTCAGTGAAGGAAAGCTCCAAAGCACTGGGACTCAAAATGACTATGAAATGATGAAAAGTAATATGTTCAGTTCCATAGCGTGAGATTCCAAAAAACTGGCAATAATATCAGAAGGCCTTGAGACAGTAAGCAATTTCAACTGAGTCCTACCCAATGCCACACATCAAGCGACACACATCCAGCGGATGAGAGAGAAAACCGCCCGCACCAGACGGGTAAATGTCATGCAAATTACCCGCCCGATATGAATGACATCTGTAGGATCTAGAGGGCCTAGATCAATGGCGGAGGTGCATCCCAATAAAAGACCGGATTTGACAAAGTTATAAAGTAAGATTACATGGGATTCAAAGTCCGACATGCACAATGAGTTGGCAAAAGTGTCATGTTTCGCGGGCAATCGTGAAGCAAACGAAAATAACGACCATTCGAATACGATTCAAGAAATCTGACACACTCAGTTCGTTAGGAAACAGGTGGCCACCTCCTTGTGAGGCATTACCCTTTGATGATGATTCAGAGAAAAGGAGTTTGAACGGACAGAGGCAGGGAAACCAGAAAGCCGAGAAGCGGAAATGAACAGTCAAAAAGAATAGACTGGCTTTAAAGCCATGAACTGGTAGAAGCAGAGAACAATGACAACAACAAGAGAGAGCAATAAGAAAGCTAAGAGCAGAGAACAGAGAGTAGAAGCCGAGCTGACCAGATGGCAACATCGAGCCAGACAGAGCCAGAGAGAGTTAGAGCGTCTGTGTACTCCATAGAAGGCTTGAGAGATTCAAGCAAACTCCTCAACATAGACCTGTCATGCTACTGTGACCAATAGAGGTCGTATTTTAATGAGTCTATGTACTCCAGTCCTACTAGTTTTTATCTATTTAGTGAGACTTGAATTGCGCTCACTGTTGTAAAAACTCTACTTGAAAACATAATAGAGAGGCCACCACTAAAGGCTGGACCAAGAGACGTAGCCCAAGAGCATTGGGTGAACTCCTTATTAAACTTGTTGTGTTTACATGTTTGACTATTATGTTTTCTCTAACTGCATCAGTGTCTAAGTATTCTAGAAATCTTATTGATCCATTGCATAAAGTAACATAGGCACATCCATGCACATGAGTCTGTCATACCTTTAAGTCTTTGTCCTAGATAAATTCCAGATCGAGTGGTATTAGAGCTCTAGGTTACTAAGGTTAGACAAGCTTGTGCTGGATTTTTTTGTTGAATGCTAACTAGATCAAAGCTTAAATTAGGAGAAGGAGAGTTGGTTGAAGCTAACCCATAAATTGGAAGAGTCTACTTTAAGGGGAAAATGTCAGAAGAAAATCCCTTGGAATCAGACTCCCCGTTCAGGGATAGTTTTATGACCATTAAATCCATGGTGGAGGAAATGTATAGAGAATTTAAGAGAAGTAAGGATGAAGATTTATTAAACTCCAAACAAAGCAAAGGAGTAGAGGAATCTCTCCTCCATGACCACCCTAAAGTCAAAGGGAAAGAAGCAAAATTTCTCACACCTCCTAATAGCCCTGAAAATAAAAAGAAAGCATCTTTGATTAAATTAGATGTTAAATTTTCTTTGACGATATATGATGGAGAGTTGAATGCAGAGAAGTTGGATAATTGGATCAGATAGATTGATGTTTATTGCAGAGTGCAGAGCATTGATTCAGATAAGAGTAAGATTCAGTTGGCTAGCCTACACCTTGGAGGCACTGCCTTGATATGGTGGGAAGGCAGGACATAAGCTGACATGAAGAAACATGGTAAGATTCTTTCTGTCTAGAGTGAATTTGTTTCTGCAATTAAAAAGCAATTATATCCACTCGCCTATATGCAGCAAGCCATGATGAGCTGGAAAACTCTTTGCCAACTAAAAAGGAAAAGTGTACAAGGTTACACCCAAGAATTTAGGAAGAGAGATTTGATTCTAGAATTTCTTTAGACTCACCTGAAACTTTGTTCTACGTAACTACATGAGGGACACTATCCTCATGTTTAATCCCACTAGCATAGATGAGGTATCCATCCAGGCTACACATCTAGAGGCTAGAGGTAAGAATGAGAACCCAGAAGTTGGGGGATCATCCAAACCCATTGCAAGCAAGAATAAGGAGAAAAGAAAATAGAAATGGAAAGAGAGGAAGACAAATATTGTACAGAAGAGCAAGTCTTCATGCACTCATTGTAAGAAGGATGGGCATGATGATGAACATTGCTGGATTCTGCATCTAGAGATGAAACCCAAGAAAAATGAGGGAAAAAAGAAGAGAACTGTTGCAGCTATTCAAAAGGATTTGAGGTCAAACTTAGGGGATGAAACAATGATCGCAGCCACAGGTATAAAAGGTAAAAATTCTGAAGCATCTACTAGTAATTCTGCACAATCTACTGATAATGAAGAAAATGAGAGGAAAAGACATAAGCTTTTTCATATTCGAGTTATTTCCAATCATCAAAAGATTGATACTTTGTTTGATAGTGGCTCACAAGTA
>APFE031352219.1:35378-56625 GCA_000404065.3 Pinus taeda | reverse complement strand
GTTGGGATTACTAACCACACCTCACAAGAAACCATATCCATTAGGTTGGTTATGTGATAAAGCAAAGTTACAAGTGACTAGACAATGTAAACTTAAGTTTTCTTTTGGGTCAACATTTGGATATGAGGCTGAGTTATATATAGTTCCTTTGGATATATGTGGAATTGTTTCAAGAAGTCCTTACTTGTATGATAGAAAAGCTATTTTCTATAGAGCTGAGAACAAGTTTCTACTCGTTAAATATGGAATCGAATATATTGTAAGAGCTCATAAGCTCAAGAATAATTATACTCTCATAAACTTAGAGCAGATGAAGAGAATTGTAAATTCATGCAAACAATTTTTATTGATGGTTGTAAAGGAAAAGAAACTTGATAAAACCAATGTATTTGAGGGTTGTGATTCTAAACAGCAAACTGATTTAGAAAAAGTTGTTTCAAAATATGATATATTATTTCAAGAACCTAAAGGTCTGCCACCCAAAAAGGAAATAGTACATGATATTAATTTGCAACAAGATGCTCCATTGCCTAACATCGGAATGTACAGGTTTTCCGCTTTAGAGAATGCAGAAATCAAGAAGCAAGTACAGGAGTTGCTCGAAAAAGGGTTCATAAGGCCTAGCACATCGCCATGTGAGTCTCCAATTGTCTTGGTGAGAAATAAAGATCACTCATGGAGAATGTGCATTGACTACTGAGCACTGAATAAAATAACGATAAAAAATTGTTATCCCCTTCCTTGTATAGATGATCTGTTAGATCAATTGAAAGAAGTTGTTTATTTTTCCAAGTTGGACTTGCATAGTGGATATCATCAGGTCAGAGTTGCAAAGCAAGATGCATGGAAGGCTGCTTTCAAAACAAAGCAGGGATTCTATGAGTGGTTGGTTATGCCTTTTGGCTTAACTAATGCTCCTGCTACTTTCATGAGAGTAATTAATGATGTACTCAGACCCTTTCTTGATGATTTTGTCATTGTATATTTGGATGACATTCTTATATTCAGCAAAACATGGGAATAACATTTAAAGCATGTTAAGCAAAATCTAGATGTTTTGAAAAGAGAAAATATTTATGTTAAACTCTCAAAATGTGAATTTGGAAAAACATCTTTGAATTATTTGGGTCATATAGTAGGGGGTGGTGAACTAAAGATAAATCCCTCTAAGGTTGCAATCATTGTAAACTGGCCTAAGCCCAAATCTGCTACAGAAGTTAGAAGCTTCCTAGGAGCAGCACAATATTGGAGAAAGTTTATTTATAACTTTTCCTTAATTGTAGATCCCTTACATGCTTTAACAGGATTGAACAAGGTGTTTCAGTGGGGAGGCAAATAGCAGAAAGCCTTCGACACCTTGAAAGAAAGGATTAGTACAACACCAGTTGATTCGAATTGGATCCATAAAAGACTGTCAAAGAACCATGATTGTATCAGGTTAGGACAAATCTCTAATAATTCAAAATCATGATCAAAAACATCCCTGAACCAGTGGAAATGGCAGTTAGCGTGGAACGACAAGGACCTCGGTCAAAGCACGCTGGCTGAGGTCCATGGAGACTGCGCAGGAGGTCAAAATAGCCCCTGGGAGCCCTGGATCAAGAAAATAAGGAGGTTTTTGATGCGCGATTAGTGCTTAGCGCTAATCATGCATCACTGGGCAAACTGGGCCAAAGTGGGGGAAGCCCAAGCACATGGACACATGGCAAACTGGAGAACCATGAGTAGAAAAGGCAAAAGCGCTAAACGTACAAAGGCGAGACCCACGCTCTAGAAACTGGCGGTATTGATCGGGGCACCCTCAAACAGTAAATGGTTTT
This sequence comes from Pinus taeda, assembly GCA_000404065.3. Taxonomy (NCBI): domain Eukaryota; kingdom Viridiplantae; phylum Streptophyta; class Pinopsida; order Pinales; family Pinaceae; genus Pinus; species Pinus taeda. Next base: position 54,805 of record APFE031352219.1, on the reverse strand, counting down.
GGATGGAAGCAGAGCAATCCCACTCAACGATCAATGTGTGGCAAGCGGAGGTGAGAGAAAATCATCATTAATCACGTGTTGTCGGTCGAGCAAGTCAACCGCACAAGACGTGCGTATGGCGTCGGATCTGGAGGCCCCAAATCGGATGGCTGAGATTAAGCCCGATGGAGGAAGCGAAATCGACGAGGGAAACGCCACGTTTTAGAAGGATTTAGAATCCATTTGACCACCATGGTGGAGGAAATAATTCATCCATGATGTAACTGAAGAAATGAACCGGCGAAGAAGGCTGACGCCATTTAGAGGAGGACAAGTGGCCACTTCCTGAGTGTTCATGCTGACGCCGAACAGGGAACTCTAAGCACAGCTGCAGAAGGTGAATCAATAGAGGTGGAAGAGAAACCGAACCGACATGAGAACGAATGACTAAAGACCATGAACAAAGACAGAATACACAAGTGAAGTTGGAGAGACAAAAAAGACTAGAATCCCAAGAGGAGGACGGAATACACAAAGAAAGAAGGAAGTGAAGCAAAAGCAGAAAGAGACAGAGGGCCAAGCTTACCATTGGTAGCATCAAGCACCATAGAGCTTGAGAGATTCAAGCCATCCCATAGAGGAATCTGTCCGGGCTGAGCACCACATTGGGCTCTTTCCACTATAGACCAGAAGGTCATAGAGCTAGTAGGAAGAAGTAGAGTCTGTGTAATCCAGTGGCATGGGGAATCCAAGAACCACCCTTCCAAGCAAAACCTGCTTCAGGAGAACTCACATTGAGTCCCTATATTGTAATTCTTTGCTTAAAGGCATAATAAAACAAGGCCACCACTGAGAGCTAGACAGGATACGTAGCCCTAGAGAATAGGGTGAACCCCTTATTAAAATTCATATGTCTTTGTGTTTGCTTATTGTATTTCTCTGTTGTATTTCCATTTTATTGTCTATGTATTGGCAATCTGATCAATCCATTGCTTCAATAACACATAACACACACCAACACATGAGTCTGTAATACCTTTAAACAATAAATCGTTAACTGATGTCACTCATATGATGAATATCAGATCAAGTGGTATTAGAGCTTTAGGCTATAAGGTTAGACAAGATTGTGTTGGTTTAGCTATGAATGATCACAAGATCAAAGCTCAAATTAGGAGAAGGAGATTTGGTCGAAGCTAATCCTGAAATTGGGAGAGTCTATCCTCAGAAGACAATGTCAGAGGAAGGTTCTATGGGGTGTTATAGACATATTTGTGCACTGCAATCCCAATCACATATGTCCATAAACCAAGGGCTTCTGATTCGCTAAAAGTGTTGTTTCATGCCCTAAAGGAACAAGGTCAGCTGAGTACATCATCTCCCAGAAGTTCTCCACAGAAAACTCCTCAGAACTAGTCAAAACTGGACCATACAGATTGTTGAGTGCAAAGGGTGTGATGCATCTCACCTGCTCAGTGTAAAAAGTGCGATGCATACTAGAAATCCCTTTTGTAGGGTGCGACGGGCAAGAGTAGACAAATGGCAAAGATATTTTGGAAGGTGGATGATCATGGAATCTTCCAGAAACTTCTCCTATGACACTTGACTCTCTGAATTTGCCCAGGGATGAGTAAGAGATCATCAATCTCCAAGTGGAATCAAGAACTATCAGAGAGAGGACACTAATCAAAATCCCAGAAGCTGACTCACCCTCTTACAATCATCTATATATGGATCCCTCATCCCAGAGATCCAAAGCTGGAATCTTGTAATCTTGTAAGGAAGTGTTGTTGGTTTCCAGGTGGAATATTCATAGTGTTTGGGTGATCTAAGCTTTTCATAAGGTGAAGAGGTCTTTCATCTAGGAGGATGACGCTGGATCAGAATCAATGGGTTGTAATCCTCTCTCTAATCTCTATATCAATAAAGCTAATTCAAGTTTTCCTCCACATTCTTGTATGTTTGCTAATATATGCATGTATGTGGTCAATATATATCTGGTCCTATATTGTTTATGATTGTAGATCTCTACACTTTGAAGGTATTATTCTGCTTTGAATTTACAGGTACTCTTTGAAGCGGAGTGATCAAGGGAGGAGCGGCAAAGATCTGTCAAAGGGGAAGAAGGAACAAGCAGAGAACCAAGCGAAAGATCGAGGTTGGTATTCTTTGCTCCTCTCCTATCTATTTCTCGTAAAGGAAACCGAAAGTAACTTTAATCTATTTTTTTCTAAGATAGCTAACCGTCTTAGTGGGACTAGCAGCTCTGCATAGAAACTAGATTTCCCGATAACATGGGGCCAGACCCTCAATTCATAGAGAGCTTCCTAGCTATAAATTCTATGGTAGAAGAAATGTATAGGGACTTTAGAAAGCACGAGGATGAAGATTCATCAGGTTCTAAACAAGATAAAGAATAAGATGAGTCTCATTCCCATGACCACTCGAAAGGAAAAGGGAAAGAGGAAAGCTTTTTCACACCTCCTAATAGCCATGTGCATAATAAGAAAGCATCTTTGATTAAGCTATATGTTAAATTTGATTTTCCTATATATGATGGAGAGCTAAATGCTGAAAAGTTAGACAATTGGATTAGACAAATTGATGTGTATTGCAGAGTGCAAAACATCAACTCAGACAAGAGTAAAATTCAGCTGGCAAGCCTATGCCTAGGAGGCACTGCCTTGGTTTGGTGGGAAGGCAGAACCCAAGTTGATATGAAGAAACATGGTAAGACCATCTTTGTCTAGAGTGAATTTGTTTCTACAATCAAAAAGCAGTTCTATCCATTGGCCTACATGCAACAAGCCATGATGAGTTGGCAAAATCTTTGGCAATTGAAAGGGAAAAGTGTGCAAGGGTATACTCAAGAGTTCAGAAAGAGATCATTGATGTTAGGTATCACATTAGACTCACCGGAGACTCTTTTGAAGTACATTGGTGGTCTACATAGCTACATGAGGCATACCATCCTCATGTTTAATCCCACTAGTATAGATGAGGTATATGTACAAGCTACTCATCTAGAAGCTAGAGGGAAGAATGGAAATCTAGAAGTTGGGGGACCATCCCAACCCACTGTAAGCAAGAGCAAGGAGAAAATAAAGCAAAAGTGGGAAGCAAGGAAGGCTAACACTGCATAGAAAGGCAAAGCTTCATGCACTCACTATAAAAAGGAGGGGCATGATGATGAGCATTGTTGGATTCTGCATCCAGAGCTAAGACCTAAGAAGTCCAAGGGCAAGAAGAAGAAGACTACTGCAGCTCTTCAAAAATATTTGGGGTCAGACTCGGGAGATGAAACAATCATTGCAGCCACAGGTATAAAAGGTAAGAATTCTGAAGCATCTACTAGTAATTCTACTTAAACTATTATTGATGTAGAACATGAGAGAAAAGACATGAACTTTTCCATATTCGAGTTATTTCCAAATATCAAAATATTGATACTTTGTTTGATAGTGGCTCACAAGTAAATTTGGTTTTTGAAGCAATTGTAAAGAAATTGGGATTAGCAACTACACCTCACAAGAAACCATACCCATTAGGATGGTTGAATGATAAAGCACAACTACAAGTGACTAGACAGTGCAAACTCAAGTTTTCTTTTGGGTCAGCATTTCTAGATGAGGTTGAGTTAGACGTAATTCCTTTGGATATATGTGGAATTGTTTTTGGAAGTCCTTACTTGTATGATAGGAACGCTATTTTCTATAGAGCTGAGAACAAGTATCTACTTGTTAAAGATGGAATCGAATACTTTGTAAGAGCTCAAAAGCTCAAGAATAATTATACTCTCATAAATTCTGGGCAGATGAAAAGAATGATAAATTCATGCAAACAATTCTTACTAATGGTTGTAAAGGAAAAGAAACTTGATAAAACCAATGCATTTGAGGGTTGTAATGCTCAGCAGTAAGTTGATATAGAAAACATTGTTTCAAAGTATGATGTCTTGTTTCATGAGCCTAAAGGTCTGCCACCCAAAAAGGAAATAGTACATGATATTATTTCGTAGCAAGATGTTCCATTTCCTAACATTGGGATGTATAGGTTGTTTTCTTTAGAGAATGCTGAAATCAAGAAGCAGGTGCAGGAGTTGCTCGAGAAAGGGTTCATCAGGCCTAGTACATCACCGTGTGGGTCAGCAATCATTTTGGTGAGAAAGAAAGATGGCTCGTGCAGAATTTGCATTGATTACCAAGCGTTGAATAAGATAACAATCAAAAATTATTATCCCCTTCCTCACATAGATGATCTTTTAGATCAATTGAAGGAAGCTATTTATTTCACCAAGCTGGATTTGCACAGTGGATACCATTAGGTCAGAGTTGCAAAGCAAGATGCATGGAAGACTGCTTTCAAAACAAAGAAGGGATTGTATGAGTGGCTGGTTATGCCTTTTGGCTTGACCAATGCTCCTGCTACTTTCATGAGATTAATGAATGAAGTACTCAGACCTTTTCTTGATGATTTGTTATTGTGTATCTAGATGGCATTCTAATTTTTAGTAAAACGTGGGAAGAACATTTAAAGCACGTTAAGTAGACATTAGATGTTTTGAAAAGAGAAAAAGTTTATGTTAAACTCTCAAAATGTGAATTTGGCAAAACATCTCTAAATTATTTGGGTCATATAGTAGGGAAAGGTGAATTGGAAATAAATCCCTCTAAAGTGGTACTCATTGTAAACTGGCCTAAACCCAAGTCTGCTACAGAAGTGAGAAGCTTCTTAGAAGCAGCACAATATTGGAGGAAGTTCATTTCTAATTTTTCCTCAGTTGCAACTCCCTTACATGCTTTGACAGGATTGAACAAGGTGTTTCAGTGGGGAGGCAAACATCAGAAAGCCTTCGACACCTTGAAGGAAAAGATTAGTACAGCACCTGTAATAGCACTGCCAGATCTACAAAGACCATTTGAGATCAAAACTAATGCCAATGACTATGCCATGGGAGCAGTGTTGACACAGCACGGTAAACCCATATGTTATCATTCTGATACTTTTAACCCTACAGTAATTAACTATCCTACCTATGATAAAGAATTGTATGCATTAGTTTATAGACAGTAATACATACTGATCATCAGCCACTTCAATATATACACTCCCAAACTAAGTTGTAGCAATCAAGACATTACAGATGGATGGGTTTTCTACAACAGTTTCATTTAGTCATCAGATATAAAAAGGGAATCCAAAACAAAGTTGCAGACATGTTATCTAGACCCATTATAAGTGCATCTACCATACTTAAGCATAATTATGTACTACATGAAAGCTACATAGAACAATATGCTCAAGATATGGATTTTAAAGATGTGTATGCAACTTTGAGTCAAGGCAAAAAGGTAGAAGAATTGGACTACCATGTGAAGGACCGACTCTTATACCATTGTGGGAACCTCTGCGTTCCACAAACAGAGAGAGTAAAGATAATTAGACAGGCACACACTTCTCTGATATCAGGTCACTTTGGGGTAAGTAAAATAGTTGCACAGTTGCAAAGATTCTGTTATTGGCCGAAAATGAATGAGACGGTTTCTAGATATGTAAGAGGGTGTACTATGTGTGCTAAAAGCAAGCCCAGTAATAGAAAACTAGGCTTGTACACTCCTTTACCAATTCCTCCTCACCCTTTGGAAAGTGTTTCCATGGATTTTGTTGGACTTCCTAAATCTAGGAAAGGTCATGATTATCTATATGTGGTTGTGGATAGGTTCAGAAAAATGTGTATTTTGATACCTTGTATAAATAGATTACAACTGAAAAAACTGCGAAATTGTTCTTTGAACATGTATGGGTTCATTTTGGATTACCCACTTCTATTGTATCTAATCGAGACACCCAATTTGTGGGGAAGTTTTTGTCAAGTCTGTGGGAACTGATGGAAACACAACTGAAGAAAAGCACAGCTTTTCATCCACAAACCGATGGCCAGACAGAAGTAGTTAATAGGACAGTGATCTAGTTACTCAGGGGATATTGCAGCAAACATCCTAAGCTTTTGGATGAACATTTTTGTTATGTGCAGCATGCTTACAACAGAGCTAAACACTCTTCTACACAAAGATCTCCTTTTGAGACCTGTTTTGGTTTCATACCAAGTTCACCTTTGGATTTTGTCTTTAATGAAGATACCATGGTTGAAGGACACAATGATGTGGACCAAACAATTAGGTTCATTGAACAGATCCAGGAGATACATTAGGCAGTACAGGAACAGCTGGAAAAGAGCCAAGCCAAATATAAGGCTAGGCATGACAAGCATTGGATGGAGCATAGTTTTCAAGTTGGAGACCAGGTCTGGTTGTATATCAACAAGGACAAGATGCAAGGTGAAGGTAAAAAGTTAAAGCCTATTAGGTATGGACCATTTAGGATACTTGAGAAGATTGGTGAAAATTCTTTTCACCTTTATCTACCAACTTACATGCACATCTACTCAGTCGTAAATGCAGATTGCTTGAGATTGTTTGAACCTTCAATGGTTGAGGATCCTGAAGAGAAAGGTTAATTGCCTTCTATTGATGACCTGCTACCTAAATATCTTAATGAATTGCAGGAATACACAGTCTTGGACAGGAAGGTAAGGACAATGCATAGAGGAGATTTTGAGTACCTCAGAGTTGGGCTCAAAGGTTCAAAGCCGAGCAGTGCAAAGTGGATTGATATTGGATAAGTGAGACAGCAGTATCCTCACTTAGTTGATGCTTGAAAGAAAATCAACTTTTGGTGGTCCAAAATATTTTTCAGTGGGAAGGCCATGATCTGAATTGGATCTGTTAGAGTTGGTCTTGGCAGTCCTCCGTCAGAGATCAAAACTCTTTCTGCATTTCATTTTTAGGAGTCTTGCTCCATTCACTCAGTTGCATTTCGCTAGGGGGCATGCCATAATCTGACGGGAGGGTCTTGTCAGTCATTACCCCTCATGTCTTGCACCTGTTGGCTTAAGTCTTTTCATCAATGTTTATTAAAGTCCACGATATTCAATGTTTGATCTTTTAATGGACAAGAGTTGACTTGGTCATTAGGTCTAGGGTTTGCAAATTGTCGTTCTCAAAGTGCTTCAATAATACTTGCAAGCCAGAGGAAGGCTTAATAATTCACTCAAATGATGTTTCTGAGCAAGAAAAGATGAATTTTGGAAAACCGAGAGATTTTTTTTTTCCAAAATATGCCAAGGAAGAAAAACCTCCTTCACTTTTTACACAGGTGTCATGGTTTTAGAGAAATGTCAAAAATACAATTGCCTCGGGAGGATTGATGCACCTCTAAAGTGACCTTGGAAAAATCAAGTTTTCTCCTAGCTCGGTTAGCCAAATGACTTTCTTGATGAGTAAAATGATAACTATACACAAATATATTTACAGTGAGCTGTCATGAGCTCAATTTGGAGTTTAGGAACACCTTCAACAGTTGACTGCAACAACACTCTGCCTTGAGGTAGCCTCATCTGGCACATTTTTACCAATCTTGGGAGATTTGATTTTTGACAGAGAAAATGAACTCCAAATTGCAAAATTCTGGTTGGGTTGGACGGTAGCCTCAAATATCTTTCTAACAAGCTATCCTGCACCCAATTTGGACACCGGGAAGGCCTCCAAAAGGCTCCTACAAAAAGGCATGGCGCATATAGCCTTGGGTGCGGCGCTTAGGATTGGGAGCTCCAAATCAAGAAAGGTTTTCATTTTTGGATTCAGCATGAAAAATCATGACTGATGGTACATGGCCAAGAAATTTGGAGCATTTTTGGGGCATTTTTGGTCATTTGACAAATTTTTGTGCACAAGACAGGGTTTTTCTCCCTGTGCGCTGCGCCACTGGCGCAGCACTTAGGATTGGGAGCTCCAAATCAAGAATGGTTTGAACTTTTGGGTTCAGCATGAAAAATCATGACTTCTGGTGCATGGACAAGAATTTTGGACAAGTTTTGAGTCCCCAGGAGGTCAAAAATACTCAAAAAATGACCTCTCTGCCCCTATTTTGACACACAGGAAGCAGTCTTGGGAGAATGAAGTTTTGGAGGGGCAAATGAGCACCAAATTCAAAAATTCCACTTGGGTTGGAAAGTAGACAGGACAGGATTTCCAACAAGAACACTTGGGCAAAATTTTGACCACTACCTCAAAACAACCTCCAAAGTGGTGCGGCGCATATAGAGAAAAAGGCCAAAATCACTTCCGCTTCGCGACTTTTCGATTCGTGACTTTCTCCAAGTGGGCCCACTCATCTACACTACACATTTTTTTGGCACCTAACGCAAAATTTAAAGTATTTCCACTAAAGTTTGGCTTCTATCCAAGTGGCAAAGGAAGGCAAGCAGTCACCCAAGCCATTTTTCATTTTTGTAACGCTGCACCTGTAACTAATGGTTGGCTTTCCACTTCCACTTTGTAATGATTCGAAAATCTCCACAATTCTTGGTCATTCTAATTCCTCATGGCATAGTCTATTTATTGTATGCAAACCATTTGCAAAGGGTTGGTTGGTTGTAATTTCTGGGAGACTGTGGGACAGAAACTCAATTCTTCATTGTATATTTTGACAGAGAATTAATGAAAGGCAGCGGCTCTGGTTCATGAGATTCTTGTGGTGTGAGTGTAGCAAATGTGTTCTCTTTACGTTTCATATGTATTTCGTTATGTTTCACCGTTCATTCATATTCATTTTCAGTGAAATTTTCTAAGTAAGATAAGGTAGAATTCATGTTTATTGCTCTGCCTGTGGGAAAGTTTCACATTATGTGTTTCTTCTTCTGTCAAAAAGGATTCATGTGTTTATGCCCTTTTCACCCTCCTAAACAATATTTCCATTCCGCATTATTTCAAATCTAATTGCTAGACTTTTCGCCTGTCTTGCCTCACGAAATAATATGTGCCTTTGTGTTAAATTCTCTGCTCATTACTGTTCGTTGGTCCCATACATCCCAGAAACTCAGTGATTTGTAAAAATTTGCTTCTTGTATCCATATTTATTTACTAGCCTAAAATCAATATTGCACTGTAAGTCATCTCAGACCATTTCGTTTACTTATTCATTGAGCGTGACTAAGAGAGAGCCCTCTCCTGTTCTGGTAGGGCTAGCTACCAGACTAAGCGTGGTTTTGTGGTTACCCTGAGTTTTGCCTTCCTTCAGCCTAAGGCAGATTTAGGTGCTAACAGGATCCATAAAATACTGTCAAAGAACCATGATTGTATCAGGTCAGGACAAATCTCCAAGAATTCAGAATTGTGATCAAAAACACCCCTAAACCAGTGGCAATGGTAGCCAGCGTGGAACAACGAGGACCTCGGTCAAATCGTGTTGATCGAGGCCCATGGAGACTGTGCAGGAGGTCAAAATAGCCCCTAGGAGCCCCGGATTGGGAAAATAAGGAGGTTTTTGATGTGTGATTAGTGTTGGGCAAACAGGGCCAAAGTGGGGGAAGCCCAAGCACACAGATGCAAGGTGAACCGGAGAACCGCGAGTGGAAAAGGTAAAAGCACTAAACGTACAAAGGCGGGACCCATGCTCTGGAAACTAGCGGTATTGATCAGGGCGCCCTCAAATGGTAAATGGTTTTGGATGGAAGCAGAGCAATCCCACTCAACGATCGACGCGTGGCAAGCGAAGGTGAGAGAAAACTGTCGTTGATCGCACGTTATCGGTTAAGCAAGTCAACCATGTGGGACATGCGTATGGCGTCGAATCTGGAGGCCCCAGATCAGATGGCTGAGATTGAGCCTGATGGAGGAAGTGGAATCGACGAGGAAATACACTACATTTTAGAAGGATTTGGAATCCGTTTGACCACCATGGTGGAGGAAAGACTTCATCCACGACGTAACTAAAGAAATGAACTGACGAAGCAAGTTGGTTCCATTTAGAGGAGGACAAGTGGCCACTTCTTGAGTGTTCACGTTGACGCCGAATAGGGAACTCCAAGCGCAGTTGTAGAAGGCGGATTGACAGAGGTGGAAGAGGAACCGAACCAGCACGAGAACGAATGACTAAATACCATAAACAGAGATAGAATACACAAGTGAATTCGAAGAGATGAAAAAGACCAGCGGTAGCATCGAGCACCAGAGAGCTTGAGAGATTCAAGCCATCCCATAGAGGAATCTGTCCAGGCTGAGCACCACATTGGGCTCTTGCCACTGTAGACCAGAAGGTCATAGAGCTGGTAGGAAGAAGAAGAGTCTGTGTACTCCAGTGGCTTGGGGAATCCAAGAACCACCCTGCCAAGCAAAACCTGCTTCAGGAGAACTCACATTGAGTCCCTGTATTGTACTTCTCTACTTAAAGGCACAATAAAACAAGGCCACCACTGACAGCAGGACCGGAGACGTAGCCCTAGAGAATAGGGTGAACTCCTTATTAAAATTATTGTGTCTTTGTGTTTGCTTATTATATTTCTCTGTTGTCTTTCCATTTTATTGTCTGTGTATTAGCAATCTAATCGATCCGTTGCTTCAATAACACAAAACACACACTAGCACATGAGTCTGTAATACCTTTAAACAATAAATCGTTAACTGATGTCACTCATAGGGTGAATATTAGATCACCAGTAGTAGCACTACCTGATCTTCAAAGACCATTTGAGATTGAAACGGATGCCAGTGACTATGCCATGGGAGCAGTGTTGATGCAGCACGGTAAACCCATATGCTATCATTCTGAGACATTTAATTCTACAATAGTTAATTATCCCACATATGATAAAGAAGTGTATGCATTAGTACAAAGTGTGAAAAATTGGAAACATTACTTAATGGGCAAAGAGACAGTTATACACACTGATCATCAACCACTTCAATATTTACACTCTCAAACTAAGTTGCAGCAATCAAGACACTATAGGTGGATGGGTTTTCTACAACAGTTTCATCTTGTCACCAGATATGAAAAGGTCATACACAATAAACTTGCAGACATGTTGTCCAGACCGATCATAAATGCATCTACTATACTTAAGCATAATTCAGTATTGCATGAAAGCTACATTGAACAATATGCTCAAGATATAGATTTTAGAGATGTATATGCAACTTTAAGTCAAGGCAAACAAGTAGGAGAATTAGATTATCATGATAAGGACCATCTCTTGTATTGTTTTGGGAATTAATGCATTCCACAAACTGAGAGAGTAAAAATACACACTTCTCTAATATCAAGTCACTTTGGGGTAAGTAAAATAGTTGCACAGCTGCAAAGATTTTGTTATTGGCCAAAAATGAATGAGACAATTTCTAGATATGTGAGAGGGTGTACCATGTGTGCTAAATGCAAACCCGATAATAGAAAAATAGGCTTGTACACTCCACTACCAATTCCTTCTCATCCTTAGGAAAGTGTTTCCATGGACTTTGTTGGAGGACTGCCTAAATCTAGGAAAGGTCATGACTATTTATATGTTGTTGTGGATAGGTTCAACAAAATGTGTATTTTAATACCTTGTAAAAAATATATTACAGCTGAACAAAATGCAAAGATTTTCTTTCAGCATGTATGAGTTCATTTCGGATTACCCAATTCCATTATATCTGATCAAGATACCCGATTTGTTGGGAAATTTTGGTCGATTCTATGGGAATTGATGGACACTAGACTGAAAAAGAGCACAACTTTTCATCCACAAACAGATGGCCAAACAGAAATGGTCAATGGGACAGTGATCTAGTTGCTCAGAGGCTATTGCAGCAAGCATCCCAAGCTTTTGGATGAACATTTATGTTATGTGCAACATGCTTACAATAGAGCTAAACATTCTTCTATGCAGAGATCTCCTTTTGAGACCTGTTTTGGTTTCACACCAAGGTCTCCCTTGGATTTTGTCTTTGGTAAAGACATAGTAATTGATGGACACAATGATGTGGACTAGGAAACCAAGTTCATTGAACAAATCCAAGAGATTCACCAGGCAGTATAGGAACAGATGGAAACGAGCCAACCCAAGTACAAGGCAAGGCATAACAAGCATCAGATGGAGCATAGTTTCCAAGTTGGTGATCAAGTCTAGTTGTATATCAACAAAGACAAAATGCAAGGTGAAGGTAAGAATCTAAAGCCAATAAGGTATGGACCTTTCAAGGTACTTGAGAAAATTGGTGAGAAATTTTTTCGCCTTGATCTACCAACTTACATGCACATCTACTTAGTTGTTAATGTAGATAGCTTAAGACTATTTGAACCTTCATTAATTGAAGATCTCGAAGAGTGGAGTCAATTGCCTTCTATTGATGATCTATTGCCTAAATATCTTAATGAGTAGTAGGAAAATACAGTTTTGGACAGGAAGGTGAGGACCACGCGCAGAGGGGATGTTGAGTACGTTAGGGTCAGACTCAAAGGTTCAAAGCCAAGCAGTGCGAAATGGATAGAAATTGAGCAAGCGAGGAATCTATACCCTCACTTGATTGATGCTTAAAGAAAACCAACTTTTGGTAGTCCAAAATCTTTTTCAGTGAGAAGGTTGTGACCCGAATTGGATCCTAAACACTCTCTAAGTTTTCATAAACTCTTTTAAATTATGCCAAAAGATTCAATTCTTAGAAAGATCAAGATATTAGAAGGAACCCTCGTGACAGTTGCAGTTTTGATCAGCGTGGAGCAACGAGGACCCTCGGTTGAGCACGCAGACCGTTGGCCCATGGTAATGTGCGCTAGCACAAACTAGCAAAACTGGTGGCTAATTTGAGAAATGGGGGTAGATTCTGATACACGATTAGCGTATCGCAGGGTGTCCCCCTTAGTGAAGGAAAACCCTGAAACACTCGGACCCAAAATGACTATGAAATGCGGAAAAGTAATATGTTCGGTTCCGTAGCGAGGATTCCACAAAACTGGTAGGAATATTGGAAGGCCTCAAGGTGGTAAGCAGTTTTAACTGAGTCCCGCCTGATGCCACACATCGAGCAACATGCGTCTAGCGGATGAGAGAGAAAACCGCCCACATTAGATGGGTAAATGTCATGCAACTTACCTGCCCGATATGAACGACATCCGTAGGATTTGGGGGGCCCCGATCAACGGTGGAGGCGCATCCCGATAAAAGACTGGATTTGACAAAGTTATAAAGCAAGATTACATGGGATTTGAAGTCCGACGTGGACAATGAGTTGGAAAAAGAGTCATGTTTTATGGGTGATCTTGAAGAAAATGGAACTAACGGTCATTTGAATACGATTCAAGGAATCTTACACACTTAGTTCGTTAGGAAATAGGTGTCCACCTTCCTGTGAGGCGTTACCCACTGATGATGATGCAGAGCAGAGGAGTTCAAACGGACAGAGGCAGGGAAACCAGAAAGCTGGGAAGTAGAAATGAACAGTCAAAAAGAACATATTAGCTTTAAAGCCATGAATTGATAGAAGCATAGAACAACGACAACAACAAGAGAGAGCAGTAAGAAAGCTAAGAGCAGAGAACAGAGAGTAGAAGTTGAGCTAACCGGATAGCAGAATCGAGCCAGACAAAGTCAGAGAGAGTTAGAGAGTCTGTGTACTCTAGAGAAGGCTTGAGAGGTTCAAGTGAACTCCTCGGCATAGGCTTGTCATGCTACTATGACCAATAGAGGTTGTATTTAAGTAAGGAGAGTCTGTGTACTCCAGTCCTATTGATTTTTATCTGTTTAGTGAGACTCAAATTGAGCTCATTGTTGTAAAAACTCTGCTTGAAAACATAATAGAGAGGCCACCACTGAACGCTGGACTAGGAGACGTAGCCTAAGAGCATTGGGTGAACTCCTTATTAAACTTGTTGTGTTTACATGTTTGACTGTTATGTTTTCTCTAACTACCTTAATGTCTATGTATTCTAGCAATCTTATCGATCATTTTCATAAAGTAACATAGGCACATCCATACACATGAGTCTGTAATACCTTTAATTCTTTGTCCTAGATAAATTCCAGATCAATAAGGATTGAATCAATCCCGCAATGATATAAAGTGTCAGCTATAATAATATAACTTTTAGTGAGATGACGCAATTTTCTACACTAGTCCTTGGAAAAAGCAGGCGAAAACTTCAAAGTCTAGAGATATATAATGATATATCCATACTAAGGATCTTGCAGGGAAATAAGAAATACATGTTCATCAGGAAAATTTTCCTCGTAAATAATTTCTTCCTCACAAGGTAGCTTCGAGATCAACTTTGCAAATACTAAAGATTTCCTATATTTAGCCGACATGAATTCGAGGTTGAATTCTTGTAAAATGATAATCCATCTATTATATTTGCCCCCAATCACTCACCTACTGAGAACAAACTGAAATGGATTGACGGTTGCTAAGACGAAAGTTATTCGAAGAAAAATATAATGTCTAAGCTTTTGGACAACATGAATAGCTTCCAGACCTAATTTATCAATACAAGAATAGTGTGTTTCAGGACCAACCAAGCCTCATCTCAGATAATAGATTACATGCTCACATAAGGCATCATCTTCCTGAACAAGAACCATACCAATAGTTGATTCTACTGCAGCGAGATACAAGAGGAAATCTCTGTTATAATCAGGTGGACTCAAAAAAGGAGTAGATGTTAATGATTTTTTCAAAGCATTAAAAGATCATTGCATGAAATCATCCCATAAAAATGGGACCCCTTTCATAAGAAGTCGCATAAATCCTTTTGTGATCTCGTCATAATTGGCTATAAATATCCTCAAGAATTTTGCTTTTCCTTGGAGACTCTAAAGTTGATGTATAGAAGATGAGGGAGGCAACTAAAGTATTGCATCAACCTTGAAGGGATCTACACGAATCCCCTCTATTGACTTGATGAATCCCAACAACTAACCAGATGTGACAGTGAAAATGCACTTATTTGAATTCAACCAAATTTTATAAAAAACACATTGTTCAAAAATCAATTAAAGGATGATCATTTTTCTTCCGAGAACGAGTAGCTAAATCATCTAGATATGCTTCGATAATGTGCTTGATGTGATGAAAAGCATATGATTTGGCCCGCTGAAAAGTAGCTCTAGTATTTTTTAGGCCAAAAGGCATCTTTTTGTACACAAATGTACCCCAAGGACAAATAAAAGTTGTCTTGTGTTGTTCTTCCTAATGGATAGTAATTTGATTATAACCAAATAATCCATCCATAAACGAAAAAATCTCATTACCCGCACACTCATCAATAATCTCATCAATAAAAGGAGTGGGGTAATTGTCCTTAAGACAAGCCTTATTTAGGTCCCTAAAGTCAATGCATACATGAATCGTTCCTTACTTTTTATCTATGGGGACTGGATTAGAGACCCACTCAATTAAAGGAATGGGGTATATGAAACCCACCTTAAGCAACTTCTCGACTTCAACTTTGATAGCTGCTACTTTTCTAGTGTTTACCGGTCGAATTTTTTGATGAAAAGGTTTGAAATTTTTGTACGTCTTGATCTCTTGTTGGACTATAGATGTATCTATTCCAAGCATTTCCTCATAAGACCAAGCAAACACATCACAAAACTCTTTAAAGAGATCGGTATAAGTTTGAATTTCTTCAGGGGAACAGTCAACTCCAATGAAGACACTTTCAATAATGTTGGGATACCTAGATATGTTCATCAAATATTTTGTCAGATAACAGACATGTTACCTTTGGAAGAAAATTGTGTTAGGGGCAAAGGGTTAAAACTGCATGAACATCACTAGTAGAAGTATTGGACAAACTTGATTCTACTTCCCGCAAATGAGGGAGAAAATACGAACAGTGATGCAAATCATTCCATGGTCTTTCAACATCCATCATTGCTTCTAGAATTGCTTCTTCAAATGCCAAGATAGTATCTAAGAAATCCTAAGCAGAAGTCGAATCGAGAGTCCAAGCCAAAGCCACATCCCCATCCAGCTCCTCTGGTGAAAAAGGAGTAGTATTGTAGTCTGCAAAGTTAACAATAGACTGATAAGAAATTCCTGCTACATAAATAGGACATTATGTTCCACCTACCTCTGTTACAGGCTTATTTGGGCACATCAACCCCAACTCATATGTCGATGATTATTAGGGTCTATCAACCCCTAATATAGTTTTTCTATGCCCTAAAGAAACTAAGTCCTCTAAATGCTTCATTCCCTAAAAGTTCCATTACAAAATTCATCCAAAAAAGTGCCTCTAAAGAGATCATTGCAGGAAGCCCTGTGTTAGGGTGCTATGCATAGCAGGTGCCACACTGTCCAAGTGTTATGCATCACAATTAGGCCTTCTCTAAGGTGTGATGGTCGAGCTTAGACAAAATTTTGGGACAGTTTGAGGAATCAGTTACTCATGGAAACCTCTAGAAGCTTCTCCAGTGCCACCTGCCCCTCTAAGTTCGCCCAAGGATGACTAAAGGAATTAGGAAATCAACTCCTATTCCCCTCTTTCCTGGAACCAATTCCTAAAAATAGAAAAGCATTCATCATCATCATTGATGACTCAACCTCCTTCACTCATCTATAAATGGATCCCTCATCCAAGAGATATAGAGGCTGAATATTTCTGAGTGATAAGGAAGTGTTGGTTTTAGTATTGAGGCAAAGTATTGTTGTAATGTCGAAATTTCTTGTTGTTCATGAGGTGAAGAAGGTTTGAAGCTGGGAGGATGGCGCTGGATCAAACTTATGGGTTGTAATCCTCATTTCTATTAATAAATCTTTTCAAGATTTTTCCCCTATGATTGTGTAATCTTTCAATGTAATTATATGTTTATCATACTTTTGATTCTGTGACGTTTATGAAGTATGGATCATTATGCTTTGACAGGTCTATGTTTCTGTAATTGCACAGGTACTTTCCAAGCGTATTAATTACGAGGAGAAGTAACGAGATCAACCAAAGGAACGAGAGATCAAGCGAGGAATCAAGCTGAAATTACAGGTTGGCTCGTCATGATATTTCTCTTATTTGTCATTCATAGGAAAAATAGTGAATTATTGTAATTGTTGTTTCTAAGTTAGCTACCAAACCTAGAGGGTTAGCATTGCTTAGAAATACTAATTTTCCCGAAAACAAATTGGCGACTCCACTGGGGATAATTTTCCCTTTCTAGTAGTTTAGTAGCCTCTTAGAACATTCCACTACACTTTACTTGTTGTTGTTCATTGAAGTCAAGCTTAATCCACTAAAAATTGAATCAAATTTGAGCCAAAAACAACTTCAGAATCACTCCCTGTAATCATCGCACTGTCCTTAACTATGGCCTGCTATGCACTGTAGTTCCTGCATGGACAAAGTGCTATGCATCACACTTGGTCCCTCTTTATGGTGCGATGATATCTTGAAGATCAGTTTCCCATCTAGGAGCTGAAGTTTTGGTCAATTTTCATTATTTTTTGGATTGCTTGGTGGATATAAATGATGTCTCATTTTTTAAATCAGCCTCTTATCTCCTTAGTTTGGCCTCACATAGATTGGATTGTTAAATGTTTGTTTATGTATTTGTTTTATCATTTGCAGTCCATTGTCGAAAGTAGTTTAATTCGATTGTTTTGTCAAAGATGAAGTGTCGTAAATTCTTCCTTAATTGAATAATTGATTGGTCTATTTTGTGCATATGATTCATATTTTCATTTAAGTGTCGAAAATATTTGTTTCCTTAAAGTTGAAAGTGTCATTTAGTCTTCCTTTATCTTTAGGTGAAATTGTCATAAATCGACATTTGTGTGAAAAGAGTTTTTGAATCATTTGTGCATTTGTTTTTCTTAGTGCATAATTCACATTAAAGAGAACTGAAAAGAAAAAGAAATACATGTAATTGCATTTTGAAGTTTGTGAATGCTTGAAAAGGAATGGTTAGGGAAATGCATTAGTGAGTGCTCTTTATTATTTGATCCAAAAAGTACTTGTTTTCTCTATCCCTTGTAGGTAGGATTTTCATTGTTGAAACAAATGGAAAGAGTGCTTCTCATTCTAGTTGCATCAATTACAAGGCAAAACATCTCATGGTGAACATTGAAAGGCAAATTCTAAAGAAGATCAACTTAAAATTTATCTGAATTAACGTAATAATGCATAGGAATTTAACACAAGCATCTATAGGTCTAGGCTAGAGACGTGTTCCGGCATCTTTAAACCTAATGGCTATCGTTTTCACTGAAGGTTGGGTGATTCCTCCTCTTTGATCCGATAAGTACTAGTACGGACTTGTGCTCCCTATACCATCGCGTATATAGGGGAGACCCTAATAGGCTGAAATCCTTTATCGCTATGAAGCCAAGTCTACCGCCTTACT
This sequence comes from Pinus taeda, assembly GCA_000404065.3. Lineage (NCBI taxonomy): Eukaryota > Viridiplantae > Streptophyta > Pinopsida > Pinales > Pinaceae > Pinus > Pinus taeda. Next base: position 36,615 of record APFE031352219.1, on the reverse strand, counting down.
GATTGCAATGCACCAAACACAGCATTCGGGAAGATTGATTGTCGTATGTAAATTCCTTGGTAATTTCTCTTTCATTTATCACCAAGGTGTATATTGTAGTTTTGCGATTTTTCTGGTAAACCCTCTTATCTAGAATCTCTAGAGCAGTCACTTGTTAGGATATTCCGACACATAGGAATAGTTAAGTTCAACTTGGTCTAGTATAGAGTTAGGTATAGAGTTAGGTAAAGTGTGTTTCTTTACCGTTGTACATTTTGTAACTTACAATCCGACGGTCACGATATGTAGTGATCCGACGGTTCATTCTCTCCTCGGTATTACCGACACTTGATCCGTGGCTTGACACCCGATTGGTCCATGAATTCTATTTAAAGCGCATGGAGGGTCATTTGTAGGTTACCGTGCATGAGAGAAGCTTATGTAAATTTTCATTCTTTATTAATAAATTGCCTGTAGTAGCCACGTTGGCGCAGGCCGTGGACTGTTTCCCTCTCTGAGGGATTTAACCACGTCAAAATACTGGTGTATTGATCTGTGATCTGTTTGTGAGCGGTGTCCTTTTGGTGTTCTGTCTGAGGAACTTACCCTGTAAATTCTACATGGTATCAGAGCTATTTGAGGGCCGCGTCCGTTGGTGATCCAAATCTGAAGCCGGTAGAACTACATGCGGCTGTCGTTTCCTAGATCTACTATTTCTTACTGCTTTCGGGCCGAGAGGACTACTCTGTTGTGTTTGGAGCATCTGTTCTAGTGAGGAAACCCTTTCGTTTCACGGCGAAAAGGTTTTCATAGCCCTATCGTGCGTCATTTTTTTAAGATTCTGGAGGTATACAGTCTTTATTTGCAGTTTACTGTTATTTTCTCTCTGCGTATTTCGGTTTCAATTTATTTAGCTTTTTTTTAACCGGATCTATACCTTTCATTTCTGCGTATGCTCTTTGCCCTGCGACTCTGTGCGATCTGGGCAAATCAGAACAGAAAGGAAGATTTTTTTCTCATGCGTATGCTCTTTTCCCTGCACCTTAGTGTGATCTCGGAAAATCAGAAACATTGAGAAAATATTTAGTTTTTCGGCTAAAGCTAAATTTTTTTTAAATATTTAGTTTTTTGGGTAAAGCTAACTTCGAGCCATAAGGTTCGTTCTTCTTTGCATGTCCGTGTTGGGTTTTGTGTTTTGTGTTTTGTAGGGAAAAAGAGGTTCCTCAAGGCAAGCACGCAAACCAAAACCCCCCCCCCC
>APFE031352214.1:93585-108749 GCA_000404065.3 Pinus taeda | reverse complement strand
AATATATATATGAAATTTTAAATTCAAACAATATTAATTTTAAATATAATTTAACATAAAAGCTAAGGAAATAAAATTTTGATTTTTTTATTACATTTTCTAACTTTTATTTAACTCTGATGTCTATTGATATTTTGTTAGCTTTTAAAATTTTTCAAATTTATCATCCATCTGTTACTTATCTTACCTATTTATTTATTGAAAATTGGTTAGATTTCTCATGAAAATTTTCTATAATAAACTACTCCATATTTTGTTAGCTTTTTAAACTTTTGGAATTTATCATGGATCTCACTTATCTTACCTATTTATTGATTGAAAGTTGGCTAGATTTCTCATGAAAATTTTCTATAATAAACCTCTCCATTATTCTCAAGAAAGAACCATTGAAGACCATCCCGGTAATGATGGGAAGTCCTTGTGAAAGAACCACTGAAGACCACAACTGGTAATGGTGTAAGAGAAGCCAAGATCCCGGGACTCATCTCCATGATAGATTGATGAAAATGCCAAGTGTCTGCATCATTATTAATCACCTATATAGTGATAAAGAGACAATGAAATGAAAGCACATATACGAACAAAAAGGGTCCGAAAAGACGTGGGACAATTGAATATACAAATATTTTAAATCGTGGTCCTTCCTTTCCAAAAGCTGTTACGAAATTTTGTCCACAGCTATAACAGTGATAAGGTGTTCGGTTGACACTGTACGTCTTAAATTGTGATAACAAGCTTGTCACTTCAATAAAATTGGCGTTTTTGTAAATGTTTCAAGAAATAGATAAAACTCACTGACAAAATAATAATCCATTACTGAATAATCTTTCCACTGTAATTTAATGTTAGGACCGAGGATAAGGGTGTTATTGTATTTGGCTCTTTTGGATGGTACTTTTAAAACGCAAATCTATTTCTGAAACATCGGCTTTTTATGTCATTCCTCCAAAACTACTTGTCCAAATTTGTGACGGTCAGTTTTTTATTTTGTGTGCTTTCACTGTCTGCCAACTTGTGGCAATACGAGCTCAAATTCGATGCAAGTATGTGTCCATCAGACAGAAACACGCAGCAGTAAAACACAGATTCTAACCTGTCATTTAAAATTTATAGGATGTGGTTGAATTTATGCTTTTAAATTCCACGCTTGCTAATTGCAATGGTGAAATCTACCTTTTCAACGTTTCTAGTTTCTGGATTAGAAAATAGAAATTGGTATGATATTTTCATTTTCTTATTTTGGTATGAGATTGCAATAATAATTATTAGATGAATCGTAGAGATTTAATTTTCATAAAATATTTTAGAATATTCTTAATTATAGTTATAAATTAAAGATTAAGATTATCTAAAAAGTAATTGTGTTTTTTTTTTCTCTTTTAATTAAATTGATTAATTAAAAAAATGTCACATGAACATGAGTTATGGTGCTTTGGGCGCGTGGTATTAGTAAGCCATAGTATTAACCCATTGTACTGTAACTAAGCATATTGATAGGTTAACAATTTCAATAATAAAGCAGGCGTGAATCCCCTTAGTTAAGAATCTTATTATTAATAACAATAATTATTATTAGAATACAGCATGAGTGGGCCTAGTGGTTAAGAACATGTGTTTCCTCCTAAGAGGTCACAAGTTCAAAACCAGAGGGGGCTAGAGTATGTACGCCTTGGTAGACTTAGCAGTCAAATCGTTGCGCGGAGGTGGGCCCCTTGTCCCACAAACAAGGGGGTCCCATACACCAATTTGAAACAAAGGGGTCTCGTACACCTATTTAGTATCTTGCTTGCCCGTGACCTTAAAATTGGATACTAATTATTATTATTATTAGTATTATCTAAAAAAAGTTATAATTTAGTTTCTTAACACTATCGAATTATTATTATTATTAGTATTATTTAAAAAAAGTTATAATTTAGTTGCTTAACACTGTCGAGAGCCATTGCAAAAAAGAAGAATGTCGTCTACAAATAACAAGTGTGCAATAAAAAGATTGTTAGCAACCTCAAAGATCACCCCTTAATTTTGTTGCAAGAAGTAAGTGACTCAACCCTTCAGCGACTAGAAGAAATAAAAGAGGGGATAGAGGAAACCCTTGTCTCAACCCTCACTATACATGAAAAAATGGATATGCAACCCCATTGATCAAAACAACAAAAGAGGTCATAGAGATGTAGCCCATGACCTAGTTAATGAATGCAATCTCAAAGCCCACATGTGTCAAGATCACTTTAATGAAGATCCAATTTACTATATCATATGCTTGGGAGAGATCAATTTTAGGAATGATTCATTTTCATTCTTTTGGTCTTTAGACTCTGCAGCCCTTCCTGAGCTACTCCTAGAGTCTTGTGGATTTGGCATCCTTCATGGAAGCCAAACTATTCCTTCGAAACATCTTTGACAATATAAGTCTTTGACTAGTTGCTATGATTTTGGTTGCATAATTTTGTAGACACAGTTACATAGCAATATTGGCCTATAATCATTAAAGATCTGAGGATTATCCAGCTTAAGAATAAGAGCAATAAAGGTTGAATTTAAAAGATAATAATTTCTCCAGGCTGTTGAAAGTCTTCCACAAACCTATGAAGATCATCCGACCAAGTACCTCAAAGAAGACAAGGAATAATTCTATTGTCCACCCATCGGGTCCCTCACTTTTATCCATATGCATCACTTTCAGTACAAATTCCATTTCCCTCTTCGGAATCAGATCCATTAAGGATTAGTTGTCATCGACATCTACATAACAAGGAAAAAATTGAGCCAAGTAGACAACTTCAACTATAGTGACTTCTTTGAGAGCTTTGAACATAATTTTTAAATGGTCTTTGCCACATGTATGATTATAAATAAACAAAAATCTACTCTTACTTATGCTAGTTTTTCTAATCAGAAGAGCCTATGACAATTTTCCTTTTGTGATTAAAACAATGCAAATACAATATAAAGTATTTTGGGTTCCAGCTGAAACCAAATTCATACATGAATGCTAACTAGCTGTGGCTACTTGCAAAATTAGAGAAAAGACTAAAAACCTAGAGCTACAAATGGTTGTCACGTGATGGGAGTTTGGTCTTGATAAGTTCCATCTTGGAGGCCATTCCGGGTTTTAGAGTAACCCCAAAGTGGGTCTCCAATGGCATTCTAGAGGCTATCAAAAAGTTATGTGGAATATTTCTATGGGTTGGATCCAAAGAGGAAGTGGTCATCCCATGGGTCAGTTGGGAGAAGACTGCTCTCCCCAAAGGCTGGGGTGGTTGGGGGCTGAAATATCTTCCACTATTTTTGAAAATTGATGGCAGCAAAGGTGGGGTAGAGGCTTATTTCAACCAATAGTCTTTGGCCTATGGTAGTCTGTCAGAAGTACACTTCCCCCCTATCCATAGTATATTGGATCAAGAAGCCAAATAAAAAGTATAGGAAACCCTCAATTATTTGGAAAGTTGTTATCTCTTCATTTGTAGTGGTAGGAAATGGTCTAAACTAGAATGTTGGAAATGGAGAAAAATTGAGAATTGGGATTGACGCTTGGGTGGGATGTAAATAAAATTACAGACTCCTAGGGGATCTGGTTATAATCTTGATCCCTCAATAGTTCCCCTGTTCATATTAGGGATGGGGAGGATACCCTTGTTGGGTTCATGAACCCACAAGACATTACACCCCAAAGACAGGCTATTCCTTCTAGATTGCAACAAGAATTAAAGATGTCCCTAACTAGTGGTATACAAATATTTGGAAGCTAAATTCTCGAGAAAAAGCTATACTATTATTATGGTGTCTCATTCGAAAAAAATTCCAACATGGGATAATCTTCAAAAGAGACACAAGGAAGGTCCTAGTTGGAGTATCATGTGCAAAGAATTGGGGAAAATTTATCACATATATTTATTCATTTCCCTTTCTCTCAATGTGTATGGTCGAAGGTTAATCACCCTCATTTGGCAAGGTGAAATTTTTTCAAATGCCTGGAAGTCTTGGTGGGATTCCATGCATAATGATATCTTTAGATGTATCTCACCTCTCATTTGTTGGGGGCTCTGATTAGCAAGGAATAGAGAAATTTTTAACGAAGTCCCATCTGGCCCTAATACCATATCTTCTTAAGTTGGTGCTATAGTTTCTCTTCTCCCCACAAAGGCGGTTGTACACATTCCTAAAAAAATTACAATAGAAGTGATAGATCGAGACACACTATGGTCATATTTTGATGGAGCTTCAACAGAGTAGGGGAACTGTGCAGGTGGTTTCATCCTTTATCTAAATGAGCATCATTTTTTAAAATCAACAGTTGGTCTAGGGAGAGGCACCATAAACTATGCTGAGCTTCTTGCACTAAAAGTATTTTTATGTTGTGCTATGGATCAGATTGTTTCTCTCTACAAGTTTTTGGAGATTCATTGAATGGTGTAAATTGGTTCAACGCCACTGTAACAACCTTGGTGAAATTTTCATGTAATAAAAGTTAAAAATAATAACCACAGATGAATGGGACACTTATTTCAAGCTAAATGTTCGGCAAAACATCCTAGGGGGTGTTCATTTGGTTTTTTATGGCAAAGGCATTAAAAGGAAAAAAGGCATTTTTGGCACAATTATTTATAAAAGCAATTGAAATTAGGAGAAAAAGGAGGTGAAAGGTGAGAGGTTGCATGTGAAGAGGACAATGAAGGAAAATAATGAAAAATGAAGAAAATAGAGGCCCCATTCATAAAAAGGCTTTTGAGGATCAGCGGGTAACCTTTTGTCAGTTTATATTTGGAGCTCTTTCACTGTTATCTCTCTTTCTCATACTCTTGGACACTTAGAGTTTTTCTTGGAGCACTTTGGCATTGCAGCAAGAAAGGCAAAGAAGGCAAGAGGAAGCAAGGGTCAAGCAACTATAACAGGCTTCATTATAGGTATTGAGTTGCATGCGTATTTTCCTTGCTAGATTTGGCATGCATGGGATTACATGTGTTTCTTTTCTACCATGGCATGGGTTTTTCTAGGTGTGACAGTGTTTTCAGCCTATTCCATTTCTTGATAGCTTTGATGAGATGGGTTCTCTCATTTGGTTTATGTGGGATGGCTGGATTGGATTCAAAGTTGAGTGGGGTGGATCTCTGAATTGACAAACACATGGTGTAGTGGTCCCTGAATTGAACTGAGGATGCATGAAGCCACTCGCATAGTAACCCCTGAACCAAACTGTGGGTTGTGGTAAAGCCAGATTGTGTGCTTCAGTGGGCCTAGGAATCCTTGCTGGTGAATGGTAGGATATACGGTAAAGCCAAGAGGTGGTTTTTCTCTCCGTTGGGCCTAGTGATTCCAGGATGGAATGCATGGTAAATCCTACAGGGTATGTCTCGGTGTAGGTCCTAGTGATCTCTGGATCAGACTAGGGATGCACGATAAAGCCTGGGAGACTAGGAGGCACTCAAATTCCTCATAGTGTAGGTAGAGAACTCCAGTGGCATCCACATTGATTGGTGTTTTTGATGTGTTCTATGAGTCCCACATTCATGCTTGGAATATGGCATGGTGGTGATTGGTTGAAGAGAGACTTGGCTCAACAAATCTATGGTCAGGTGGAACATGGTAGTCCCATCTCCGGTTGGTTCATTGCATTGATTAATGAGAAATTCATTCAATTTATTTTCATGTGTAAATTTACTGGTGTATATATGGATTTTGATGGCTGATATGTTTATTATATTTATGTTCCTATTATTCTGGTTATATCTACATTTTATGGCAACAACTATGTTTGTCTCTCAGCATGTTTTTACTTGTATTTGAATGGATATTGTATCTATGACCTAATAAGTGACAAGGCAACACAAGACACGAGGAAACAATCGTTCATGGAGATTCTCAGATAAGTATGAGATCCCTACATTTAATTCTGTTGTTTACACCTATAGGTTGCATGTTGACAATATGTTTTATGAAATGTGTGTCATGGCTAGTAGGGGTTTGATTAAGGTCTTGATCAACTATTTACTTTTGTAGCATTGTTTCCTTGTACTTTACTTGATTATGAGCTTCCATTCCATTCCGGGCAGTGGCCTGGGCTTTGGGCCTGAAAACGTGGCTTAGTTCCCAGGGTCGCTAGCACAAGATTGGCAAGTTTGGTCCATCGTCGTTGGCTGACAGGCCTATGAAAGCGACTTTAGGTCTCTAGTCACCCACTTGCCCATAACATGAGAGTGACTATGGCCTACGAGATCCAAAACAGTAGTGGGACCTAGGGACAGGCTGTCTGAGTGGATGCCTTGTTTCCTAAGGGTTCTGTTGATGGTGTTGGATGATTGTGTGTGATGTTCCATCGATTCCACTTCCTTAAGGTCACCTAGGAGGTCGAATATGATCATAGTATCCTATTGTCTCGTGTTTACCCCAGTTGGCATGGTTACTTGGGTGGATTTTGGAAGAGGGTGTTACAGAGTGGTATCAAAGCATGGTTCAACTCTTAGATTGGATGGTTCGAATGTGTTAGTCATGCATGCATGTCAGTTGCATGTGTGTCTCTTAAACTTACATACTTGTTACATTTGTTTGATGTTGGATTAGGGTTGTAGTATGGTTATCATGGAGAATTTGATGTTGATTTCGTGAAGAGCATTTGACATGAGTATGTGACTAATTGTATATGGTTATTTGTCACTTACATTTTGATTTTATGTCACCTACTTACATCCTTGTATGTTAGGTTGTGTTTTGAATATTTTGATTACATGCATCAGTCTTGTAGGTTGATTACACGAACTGATCGATTATGTTAGATTACATGCGGTTATGCGTATTTGTAGTTGGTTAGGCATTGCTTATGCATATTGTTGATTGCATGTAGCAATGTATACAATGGAGTAATGGTTGTTTTCATGCATGAGGTCATAGCATGCATTGTTGAAATGGCCTTGCATTGATGACTGGATCCTAGTTAGAGTGATGTTTATGTGCTGATATATTTGTTTGTGTATGTCTATACGCTATTATGATTATTTTATACATGTTTCACGCTAATCTGGTGATTTTGTAGACAAGGCATCCTCCCCAAGCTATTCTAAGGTACATTGGTTTATTGTGATTTGGTTTATTTGACATATTATGCATTGCAGGAAGAGAAATATTAGATGGCTAGCAAGGTGGTAGATTACGTAGAATCTCCCTATGCATCAGATGAGTAGCGTGGTGTGGGTCATACTTATGATTTGGCTGATACATTGAGAACACTGAAGAAAGAGATAAGGAGTTGTAAGGCAGATAATGATCAGATCATACATGCAAAAGAGAAGGAAGATGAAGTCAATGTTATACTTCTTCAGAGTTTCTAAGAACTACAATGACAAGGGCTACTTCGGATCAACCATTCACATGAGGATGGGACTAATGGAGCATATTACAGTATATCTCGTGGTAGACACAGGTCGGATAGATCTGACACAGTGAGAGATGGCAAGTAGTTGGACACTCTGTAAAGGAGGGTCGATGAGTACATGTATTATTCTAGTTTTGGATCTAATAGACATTATGATCGTCATCACTATCATCCTTATAGGAGGAATGGTATGGGATACTTACTAGATGAATCCAAGAAAGAAAAACCACCTACTTTTGATGGAGATGTGAAGAAGCCGGAAGATGCAGAGGCTTAGATACTTGGGATGAAAAAATTCTTTGAGTTGCATGATTAGAAAGATAACATGAAGGCTAGAATAGATTTCTTAAGCTTGAAAGGTAAGGTAGACATCAGGTGGGAAGATGTTAAGCGGATTAGAGACATCAGGACAAATGACTTGAGCTAATGGGAATTCAAGAAGCTTTTCAAGAAGAAGTACTTGTCAGAAAGGTACTACGAAAATAAGGCTAAAGAATTCTATGAGTTAAAAATGGGGTCAATGACAAACGACGAGTATACAACCAAGTTTCTGGAGCTATTGAGGTATGTATTGTATCTTATTGATGAGAAGAATAAATTTCAAAGGTTTGTCAGTGGTTTGCCATTAGTATTTAGAGACCGAATTGAGTATGATGAGTCTTGGACACTTGAGGAAGTTATTGGGAAACTGAAGCATTGTTATGAACAATCAAAATGTAGGAATTAATCTCAGCATGGATGGAAGGGAAAAGGCAAAGGTAGAGGTAAATGGAAGCTTAAGAGGACAAGGTCTCAACATGCAGATGGGAAAGAAAATGTTGCTCCACAAAAGAGATTTAATGCAGCTAGACAGGGACATGGGTCACAATAACAGCAATAACAACATATAGGTGAGGGCACTAGTCGGTTGGAGTGTTGGACATATCGTGAGGAGCACCTTAGGAGAGATTGTCCACATCACCAGGGTGGAAGGCCTAAGATATACAGTGCACATGAGGCACAGATTGTTTGGGATGTTGGAAAGAATATTCCGTGTATCTATGTAGTTGTGGACGATGGGTAAACAAAACACCAGGCATCTATCATTGAGATGGACGATAAGATTTATGATCAAGTTATTTCTATTTTGATAATTATAGCTATGTTAGTCCTGACTTGGTGGATAAGTGTGGTTTGAATAAGGAATTGCATGCAGAGTCTTGGTTAGTGCAGTTGGATACAGGTACGAAGAAGCGAGTTCATCATTAGGTAATAGCTTGTGCATTTGATTTAAATGGTATGCCTACAACAACACATTTAAATTTATTATTGTTGGGTTCATACAATATATTATTGGGCATGGATTGTTTGTATCTACATAGAAGCAAGGTAGACTACTATGACAAAGCTATTGAGTGTGTTGATGACAATGGAGAACTAAGAGTCTTGAAAGGTAAGAAGAAAGCCACATCAGTTAGGATGGTGATATCTATGCAAGCAAAGTGTAGCTACAAGAAAGGGTGCAAGTTATTTGTAGTAAACATTTCTAGTGATAAGGGTAAGGAGGTTGAGGATACAGATATGCTGAACAAGTACGTAGTTTTGCAATAGTTTCTGGATGAATTCCTTGAGGACATTACACAGTTTCCACCTCACAGGGAGTTAGAATTTTCGATTCAGTTAGTGCCAGGGGCGGCTCCAACATCGAAAGTACCTTACAGGATGAGCACACTTGAGTTGGTTGAGTTAAAATTGCAGCTGTAGGAAATGTTGGATAAGGGATACATTAGGCCAAGTATATCACCTTGGGGTGCACTGGTCTTTTTTGTGAGGAAGAAAGATGGTACCCTTAGATTATGTATTGATTATAGGCAGTTGAACAAAGTGACTATCAAGAATAAATATCCTTTTCCAAGGATTGATGACTTGTTTGTTCAGCTGAAGGGAGCAACAATGTTCTCAAAGATTGACTTGAGATTTGGATGCCATTAGGTACACGTCAAAAAGGACATTTACAAGACTGTGTTCAGGACCAGGTATGGGCATTATGAGTTTGTTATTGTTCCATTTGTCTTAACTAATTCTCCAGCTACATTCATGTGTTTGATGAATAGTTTGTTGCATCCATATTTGGATAAGTTTGTTATTGTGTTCATTGATGATATACTAGCATATTCTAAAAATGAGGAAGAGCACATCGGGCATTTAGCAACAATATTTAGATTGTTTAGGGAGCATTAGTTGTATGATACGCTCAACAAGTGTAGGTTATTTGAAATTGAGGTGCACTACTTGGGACATGTTGTCTGCAAGGAAGGCATTGTAGTAGATCCAGATAAGATAAGGGCCACCATGGAGTGGGTAGCTCCTAACAATATGGATGAGGTAAGATATTTCATGGGTTTGGCAGGCTATTATAAGAGATTCATTAGGAACTTATCGCAAATTTATTATCCCATTACATCATTGCAAAGGAAAGGTAAGAAGTTTGAATGGACTGAGGAGTGTGAGGCTATCTTTGAACAACTTAAGTAGTGGTTGAAGCGTGCACAAGTACTAAAGATTGTAGATTCGAATAAGGAGTTTGTGGTATGAACAAATGGTTGCAAGATAGGGCTTGGTGAAGTTGTTATGCAAGATGGATAGGTGGTATGTTATGAGTCCCAACAACTAAATTAACACGAGCATAACTACCTGACACGTGATCTTGAGTTAGCAGTGATTATACATGCACTAAAGATGTGGAGGCAATGTCTTCTTAGCAGGCAGTTTGTGCTTATGAGTGATTACATTGGGTTGAGGTATTTGTTTGACCAGTCGAATTTGACCAGGAAGGCTAGATGGTTGTCGACGATCAACGGGTTTGATTTCAAGATCAGGTACATCAAAGGTAAAGAGAACAAGGTGGAAGATGCTCTCAGTAGATGGGCACAAGTACATAACTTGGCAGCTGTGAGATCCTATGGGACGGACTTACAGGATAAGATTTTGCAGGTAGGACAACATGATGTCAGGTATATGGATATTATGCACAATTTGCAGCAGGGTGATATTACAGGTACATGTAGTGGTATAGGTATAGGTGGTAGTATAGGCACAGGTACATGTACAAATACATGTGCAGGTTCACAGGGCATGGACTTTCATCTTACACCAAATGGATTGGTCAGGGTCTGAGACAGGATATATGTACCAGATAGCAATGAGCTCAAGAAGGTGAACTTGAGGGAGTTTCATGAGAAACCATATTCAGGTCACCCAAGTTATCAGAAGACATTGACCATAGTGAAGAAATATTGCTATTTTCCGAATCTAAAGAGGGATGTAGTAAAATTTGTGGCGAGATGCTTTGATTGTCAATGAGTGAAGGAAGAGTGTAAACATCTAGGTGGACTTCTGTAGTTGATTATGATTCCAGAATGGAAATGGGAGGTCATTTCCATGGAATTTATTACAGGGTTTGAAAAGACAATGAAGCAGCATGATTCCATCATGGTCATTATGGATAGGTTAACAAAGGTTGCACACTTCATTCCGGTGAAGTCTACATTCTCATCTTGTGATGTGGCATATGTGTTCATCAGATATGTGGTTAGACTACATGGTGTTCCAAAGAAGATCGTGTCAGATAAGGATGCCAAGTTCACTTCCAAGTTTTGAAAGGAGTTATTTGTGGGTTTGGGCACATATTTGGCCTTCAACACAACTTATCATCCACAGACAGATGGACAGATAGAGAGGGTCAACAAGATATTGGAATACATGTTGAAGATGTATGTGATGCATCAACAATAGAAGTGGGAAGAGTATCTCCCTTTGGTCGAGTTTGCATACAAAAAACAATTATCAGGAGTCATTGAGGATGAGTCCTTTTGAGGCATTTTATGGGCGGAGTTGTAACACTCCTATCAGTTGGAGTGATCGAGTTAGGAGAGTATTGATTGGACAAAATATGTTGGAAGACATGGAACATGAGATGTAGGTGATCAAGATGAATCTAAAGGCAACACAGGATAGGTATAAGAGTTATGCAGATAGGTACATGTTGTTCAAGGAGTTTTAGGTTGGGGAAAATGTGTACTTGGGCATCAAACCAAAGAAGAGCTCCTTGCAGATTAGCTCTTGTTCCAAGTTTGCACCATGGTTTTGTGGACCCCTCAGCATTATTGAGAGGATTGGGCTAGTAGCCTATCGACTTGAGCTGCCTTTGATAGTGAAAGCCCATGATGTTTTCTATGTATCATTTCTTAAGAAGTATGCTAAATATGTTGTTCATGTGATTGACTAGTCTGTATTGTAGGTCGAACCAGATGGATAATTCTAGTCAGAGCCTCAGTATATATTGCATAAAAAGGTGTCATGCTCTAGAACTGAGCAATCAAGAAAGTTAAAGTGAAATGTAAGCACTTTGGACCTGATGAAGTTACATGGGAGATGGCAGATTAGATGCAAGCCATGTATCCTTCCTTGTTTTCTGGTTGAGGAAAAGCAACTTTGACATGGTGGTTTGATGATTGCTTATGGTGGTTTGATGATTTCTTATGGTGGTTTGGTAGTTTCTTTATGGTTGTTTAGTATTTTCTTATGATGGCTTGGTATATGCTTCATGGTGGTTTAGTATTTGCTTTATGTTGGTTTAGTATACGCTTTCTGGTGATTGACATATGCTTTATGATGGTTGATATATGCTATATGATGTTTAGATATATGCTTAGATATGATGTCAGTAAATGTTTGATATATGTTTTGGTATATGATTTGGCATATGTTTTGGTATCTATATTTATGGTGATGTTGCTATATGTACACCTGTGTATGGATGTAAATACCGTAAAGAGTTGTGCTATAAAGCTCCATTATGTGGTATGGGTGTCATGTCATTATGGTTATGTTATCATGTGGTTATGTTATCATCATGTTATGATGTCATGTGGATTGGCACTCAATAGGATGATCATTGTAAATACCGTAATGAGCTGTGATATAAAGCTCCACTATGTAGTATGTTGTCATGTTGTTGCAATGTTCTTTTCTCTTGAGTAGATCTTTCGTTGTAAATACTGCATCGAGCTGTGTTATAAAGCTCCATGAGTAGTGTGTCTTCTTTCAGTAGGTTGCTGAGGTATATGTGTGATTGAACACTGAGGACATTGTCCCCCAAGGGGGAGGGTCCTGTAATAGTCCTGATGAAAATTTCATGTAATATAAATTAAAAACAATAACCACAGATGAATGGGACACTTATTCCAAGCTGAATGTTGGACAAGACATCCTAGGGGGTGTTCATTTTATTTTTTATGGCAAAGGCAATGGCTATGTCATTAAAAGACGAAAAGGAATTTTTGGCACATTATTTATAAAATAATGGAAATTAGGAGAAAAAGGAAGTGAAAGGTCACAAGTTGCATGTGAAGAGGAAAATAATTCAAACTGAAGAAATAAAGGCCTCATTCTTAAAAAGGCTCATGAGGATCAGTGGTAACCTTTTGTCAGTTTAACTAATTTTGAGTTCTTTCATTATTCTCTCTCTCATCCTCTTGGATACACAGAGTTTTTCTTGGAACACTTTGGAATTGAAGCAAGAAAGGAAAATAAGACAAGAGGAAGCAAAGATGAAGCAGCTACAACATGCTTCATTGTAGGTATCGACTTGCATGTGTATTTTCATTGCTAGATTTGCCATGCATGGGATTGCATGTGTTTCTGTTCTACCATGGCATGGGTTTTTCTAGGTGTGCTAGTATTTTCAGCCTAGCCTTGCCATTTCCTGATAGCTTTGATGAGTTGGGTTCTCTCATTCGGTTTATGGGGGATGGTCGGGTTGGATTTGAAGCTGAGTGGGGTGATCTTCCAATTGACAAACACATGGTGTAGTGGTCCTTGAACCAAATTGAGGATGCATGAAGCCATTGGCCTAGGAACCTTGAACCAAACTATGGGTTGCAGTAAATCTAGATTGTGTGCCTCGGTGGGCCTAGGAATCCTCGCCAGTGAATGGTGGGATATATAATAAAGCCAAGAGGTGGATATTCTCTCCGTTGGGCCTAGTGATTCTGGAATGGAATGCACAGTAAAGCCTAGAGAATATGTCTCGGTGTAGGGCCCAGTGATCCCTGGATCGGACTGCGGATGCACGGTAAAGCCTGAGATACTAGGAGGCACTCAAATTCCTCACGGTGTAGGCGGAGAAATCCTGTGGCATCCACATTGATTGGTGTTTTTGATGTGTTCTATGAATCCTACATTCATGCTTGGAATATGGCATGGGGCTGATTGGCTAAAGAAAGGCTTGGCTCAACCAATCTATGGTTGGGTGGAACGTGGTAGTCCCATCTCAAGTTGGTTCATTGCATTGATTAATGAGAAATTCATTCCATTGATTTTCATGTGTAAATTTACTAGTGTATATATGGATTTTGATGGATGATATGCTTATTGTATTTCTGTTCTTATTATGCTGGTTATATGTACATTTAACGGAAGCATCTATGTTTGGCCCTCAGCATGTTTTTACTTGTATTTGAATGGATATTGAATCTATGACCTAATAAGTGATAAGGCAACAAAATTAATGAGGAAACAATGGTTCATGGAGATTCTCAGGTAAGTATGAGATCCCTACAATTAATTCTGTTGTTTACACCTATAGGTTACATCAATATGTTTGATCAAATGCCTCTCATGGCTAGTAGAATTCTGGTTAAGGTATTGATCAACTATTTACTTTTGCAACATTGTTTCCCTGTACTTTACTTGATTCTGAGCTTTCATTCCATTTTGGGCAGTGGCCTGGGCTCTGGGCCTGAAAAGGTGGCTTAATTCCCTGGGTCACTAGCACAAAACTGACAAGTTTGGTCCACATTTACTAGCAGGCAGGCCTATGAGAGCAAATTTAGGTCTCTGATCGCCCTCTTGCCCATAGCATGAGAGTGACTATGGTCTAAGAGGTCCAGAATAACAGTGGAACCCAGGGACAAGTTGTCTAAATGGATAACTTATCTCTCGAGGGTTATGTTGATGTTGTTGGATGACTGCGTGTAATGTTTCGTCGATTCCACTTCCTTAAGGTCACCTAGGAGGTCGAATATGATCATAGTAGCCTCTCGTCTCATGTTTACCCCAGTTGGTATGGTTACTTAGGTGGATGTCGGAGGAGGGTGTTACAGCCACATAGAGATGTCACAACCACACACTATTGCCTATTTTGGGGGATATACATAAGTTCAAACATTCTTTTAATTCTATATATTTCCATCACATTTATAGGGAAAGTAATGTTATGCAGAACTTTTGTCTAAAGAAGGCACTTGGAAGGTTTTGGGCCCTTGGTAGGTCTAGGAGCATATAAACGAGGTTGTTCAAGAGTATCAACATCATTCCTTTTTGAATCCTTAGCCTACACTTTTGATCAATTTATTTTCATCCATGATAACTAATTTCTATACAGCTATAGTATTATATGATGTTACACTCAACACATGTTTATATCTACATATATATTTCAGACTAGTATGGATATGGATAGTTATATATTTTTTGAAGTATTTTTTTTTTATGATACTATGATATTCTAGGCAAATTTTTGTTTTTTGGCCCTTTATATGGGAACAATTTTTGGAATGCACAAGGGTGCATCTACACAATGTATTTTTTATCGTTATAAAAAAAGTTATGTTTTTTTTGCTGAAAATAAATTTACAATATAGTTAATTTTTATGATCTTTTAAAATTTTGATAATATGAGATGTATTAGGAAGTAAGTGTTTTGATGCCTATCAACATTTACCAACCATTTAATTTATATAATTACAAGTAG
>APFE031352214.1:78038-92176 GCA_000404065.3 Pinus taeda | reverse complement strand
ACTAAAATTTAACCTAAAATATAAAGAACACAATTTTATTTAATGTATTTGATTCTCGTTTTGACTTTCTAAAGTTCAATCGACTCTAACGCCTATTGATATTTTGTTAGATGTTGAATCTTGTAGAATTTATCCCATCTCTCAGCTATAAGTTGGTCGGTTTTCTCATCAAAATTTATTATCGATGATGAGTCACGCTAATTGGCTTAAGAATTCAACTTTTAATGACTCCAAAAGTCTTATATCAAAATAATTTAATAGTTTTTATTAAAAAATATAAATATATAAAATTTATTGAACTTATAAATATAAATTTTATTAAACTTATAATTATATTATATTCTAACCTGAAATATATATTTAATAAAAAACAATTATCTGCATTTACCAATTCACAACGTAACGACGTTAGCCATTGAAGACATACTATTCCTGGGGTCTAATACTATTATTCAATATCGAAGAATGCTTCTTGTTACTATTCAATTTCGTCGATTGTACTGATTAGTACAACCCTAACCCTAAAAAAGTAAAGTCACAATTCCTACTTTTGTTTTTTCGTAATATCAACATAATTACGAAGGAGAAAGAAATCTTTAAAGGACTTGGTTCAGTTCTAAATTGATGTAAGACTACGGTATTGACATATTTTTCAATCTCCACTTCAAAAGTTATGATGATGCCATATGGATGTTTGGGATTTGATAGGATTGAAGATGTTTTAGTGCAAATCCCTTTTATCCTAGTGTGGGATAAAATCAAGAAACCAAAAGATAGTGTGGGATAAAAACAAGAAACCAAAAGATATGGCAAATTTTAAAAGTTATGATGGCGTGTCAAGATGTCTCAAGTCCAAACTTTTTCTAGATCAGTCATTGGGATGATGTAGAAGGGAATATATAGATATGTAAAAGAAATATAGAGATACATAAGAGATAATGCATTTTCATATACTTTATATAAGATAATATATATATTGGACTTTTATGTATTTTATGTTTGTGTCAAAGCATATTTTAAGATGAGGTGAGTAATTATTTTATAGTTTTTTTTGGGAATTTAGAATAATAAAAAAAAATAGGATTGTAATTTTTGGTTTTTTTAAAAAAAAGCTTTTGTATTACTAGTTTGGATGTTGAAAGGAATATATATATGTAAAAGGTAATGGATTTTTATATATACTTATAAAATATATGAGAATGGTGTTATTGTATTTGGCTTTTTTGGATGGTATTCTTAAAATGTAAATTTATTTCTGAAACATCGACTTTTTATGTTATTTTTGCAAAACTACTTGTCTAAATTTGTGGCCGTTCGTTTTTAATTTTGTGTGCTTTCCTTGTTTGCCAACTTGTGGCAATACAATACCAGCTCAGATTAGATGCAACTATGGGTCCAACAGCCAGAAACACGCAGCAGTAAAACACAGATTCTAACATGTCATTTAACATTTATAGTATTGTTTTAAATTCCAGACTTGCGAGCCATGGTGAAATTTAACTTTTCAACATTTCCAGTTTTTGGATTAGAAAATAGAAATTGGTATGATATTGTATTTTTCGTATTTAAAATATGTATTTTACTTATTAGTTCACAAAGCAGGTTGATTTTGTTATCACCCCAAGAAACTCTCTTAGGTTGTATATCAGAGATGCTCAGGAACATTACAAACTCAACAAAAATGTTGGAAAAATGGTGGATGAATGAAAGAAATGCTGCATATTCAAGCCAGATAACCACTTCTATTGTGCTTAACCCCAGACATGGGTGAACACCCCCAGACTACAAGGCTTTAGACCACCAACTACTCACAGCTTGAGGATTAAGTGAATATGGAGAAAACTGACTACACCAGCAGATGCACAAGACCATGTGATGGTCGGTTGCAACTAGTAAAGAGGACTGTAAATCTATTACTTAATACACAGACAGGATGGCAGCTCTCTGGCATTAAAACAACAGAAACCCGCATACAAATTCAATGATACATGCTAAATCCTAACACAGAGGTGGGATGACAGCACCTCTAATGCTAAACATTAATACCACCTGAATAAATGCAAAAAAGGCACAGCTTGGAACAAGAAGAATGAGTGGAAAGTGAGCAATTAACAACAAAAGAAGCTTGCATTAGCTGAAAATGAAGACTAGACGCTGCAGGTATCATAGTAGTTACAATCTCCAGAAGTTGAAGCTTACAACAAAATAACACTCATCCCCCTCTTACCTTTTGTCTTCTGGATATATATATAATTTGTTTACAAAAAAAAAAATCTCTGCTAGGCTATGTGTGGAGGTGTCTTAATGGATCACCAACTACATCTACAGTTAGATATGGGTCCTCTACTACATTCTGACTATTTTAAATTAACAAAATGGCTCTTTTTCACTTCAGTGTCCTTCCTGAACAATTGAAATATTATCCTCATAATTTTCAATAATTGCTACTGCTATTGAACTACTCGAGGAACATTTTCCTCGTCCTTGGCTGTATTGTCTTTAACTGTAGGTAGCTAAAGAATTAATGTGCACACTGCTGCATTATCACCCTTTCTTTGCGCGCATGAGCCGAGTCGAAAACATTAAAAAATGCCTTGGAAAGGGGCGAAGAACCGAGATGAAATACTGACCGTCTGATGGTAAAAGCGATGGCCAACATCTGCTATCGGAAGGCAATGGGAAGGCACAAAGGTGCAACTTGAACATGAGTCGTTAGATTAAAGAAATGGACGACGAAGATTTGATCATAAGGAGATCGGGCGATAGGCAGATCGAGAAATGCGAGCCGTCAGATCACGGTCGGGCAAATCCGATGGCGGTCGGGCGATAGAGAAAAAACAATGATTAATGGGCGGGGAAATAGTACGATGGCGGGAAGTGGTTTCCCCGCACCACTTTTTTGTTGCGGCATTTTTCGTACAGAGGAAGCACAATGCAATGAAAATGCGCCAGGTGGACAATGAGACAGGCAGAAAATCGTTGTGATTGGAATTTAATGCGCGGGCAAGTCGTACGATGGGAAAGAGCGACTACCGTCCAATCGCATGATAGACGGTTGAATGGCGGAGGATGCGCAAAAGGTTTATCGCGCGGGAAAATAGGTCTGACGTGGCGGGAAAGGTTGGAAAATGCGATGCGCGATTGACGGCTGGAATTGCGATCGCAATATCACATCGAAAAAAACAAATGGGAGGGCGTAGCTTTTACACTCATGGGTGCGATTTGTGATTTGCAACCGGATCGCATTGCAGAATCGCAATCGGTAGAAGACATAGGGGCATAACGGATGTCGCGAGGCTAATGTGCGATAGCGATCAAATCGCATCGCAAGGGGAAGAAAACAGAAATAACGGGGTTATGAGAGTATAAGGGACATGAAGGGAAATGATGCAACAAACAACTACCAACCCTCTGCAACACAAACTAACATTGTTTAATCCTGATTTAATACCTCAAATGCTACAAATTGTAGCAGAGCTAACACTGGCTCCTTCTGGGGATGAGATCCTCCCTGCGAGGTCTCAAGAACCTGCAGACCAATGCCTTTCCAGCTGAAATCAAACTAATCAAAATTCCTAGTGTTCCATTGGGCATGGAGTCTGTTTTTCCTGCACAAAACTAAATAAAAGAAATTATTTACAAGCTTTAAGGCCAAAGACCTTAAGCAACATAAACTTTCAAGAACCGCCCATTGACTGGGCCATAAAAAGTTGTCTCTCCTCCCATACTTTTCAGTATGAAGGTGTTGTTCTCTTGAATCTGCGAAATGATGAAAGGCCCTGTCCAGAGAGCATCAAATTTCCCATGATTGCCTTTATTTTCCTTCAGTGCATCCCATTTTAGAACTAAATCACCAACCTGAAAATTACTTCTTTTTGCCTTCTTGTCAAAAGCTTCATTTATCTTTCTCTGATGTGCTGTAGCGTTTTCAACCAACTGTTCTCTAATCTGATGTAACTCTGTCAAATCAATGATTCGTTGTGCCATGTCTTCTTTCTCATTTTGCTCTTCTTTAAGGAATTTTGCCATAGGGAGAGTAAGTTGGATTGGAAATACTACCTCTGTGCCATACACCAACTTAAATGGAGAATACCCTATGGATCTTTTAATGGTCACTCTATCAACCCAAAGTGCATATTTGAGCTTGGAATCCCAATTCTTTTTGTTATCTTCTAACAAGTTCTTAATTATCCTTATTAAACTTGTATTAGAGGATTCTGTTAGACGATTTCCTTGAGGATAATATGAGGTGGAATGAATCAATTTGATACCCATTGAATCACACATTTCCACCAACTCTTTGGCCCTGAAGGCTGCTACATTATTTGTGACTAGCTTCTGTGGACAGCCAAATCTACTAAAGATATTCTCTGTCAAAAATTTCATGACCACATTATGATCAGCCTTCTGTGTAGGTATTGCTTCATTCCGCTTAGTGAAATAATAAATGGCTACTGATATCCATCTACATTGGCGACTGGAATGTGGATTGATTTCTCCAATGAAATCCAAACCCCACTGCTAAAAAGGTCCTTTGGCCTGAATTGGTTTTAGGGGCAGGGATTTTTGCTACTGTTTTCCTTCAAATCTTTGGCACCTGTCACAAGATTTAACAAAAACAACTACATCAGAAAATAAAGTGGGCCAATAGTACCCAACCCTGAGAATTTTATGAGCTGTGGTTTTCCAATAATGGTGCCCTCCACACATGCTGTTATGAAATTGCTGCATAATTTCCATTGACTGTTCCTTGTCCAGACACCTTAAAAGTATTCCAGATGAATCCCTCCAGTAGAGCAGATTTTCATTGATACAATATTTTGCTACCCTAAGCTTTAAAGTTCTAGCTTGACTTTGAGTAAATCCTGAAGGGATTTCTAGCTTCATTAAGAAATCAATTATTTCAGCATACCAATTACATGAAACTAAATTCTCGGCCACTAATTGCTTCCTCTGTGGTTCAGCTGTTTCCTCCTTTTCTACCTGACCATTTTCTGCATTTGCATATAAGAAATCAATATCTAAAGACCTGCAATTTTCTTCAGCCAATAATGTGGCAAGCCCCTGACCTTTGACCAGCTTGGTGGGCTTCAGCTCTATATTAAATTCTATCAGTTTTGCAATCCACTTTGCCCTTCTTCCATCAGCATCAGGTTGTGTTAAGACGTCTTTTATGGCAGCAGAGGGCACATATGCAATTATTCTTGAATGCAAGATATAAACTCTGAAAGCCTTTAAGGATTTAATAAGAGCATATGCCTGTTTTTCTATAATATCATACCTCAGTTCAGCATCCCTCAAATTCTTACTGAAAAATGCTACTAGATGCTCTGAACCTTCTTCATCTTGCTGTAATAGAACTGCTGCAATGGTGTTTTCAGAGGCAAAAGAAAATACATGGAACTCCTTGTTGTAATCTGGGCTGCATAATGTGGGAGCTTCCATAATAGCCTTTTTAATGGACTCAAATGATTGTCTTGCTGTATCAGTCCATCTTACCTCTCACCCTTTCTTCAACATGGAGGACACATGCTTTACTAGCTCAGCAAAATTGGGAATAAACCTCCTCACAAAATTTATTTTTCCCAGAAAGGACTGAATATCCTTCTTTGATCTGGGGACAGTCAAAGCCTGAATTGCCTTGACTCTTTCTGGGTCAATCTGGACACCTGCAACAGATACAATATGTCTTAACAACTTGCCTTCTTCTAAAGAAAATTGTGAATTTTAGGATTTACTGAAATTCCAAACCTCGTGCACTTTGAAAACACCCTTTTCAAATGTTGCAAATGAGTTTGATGGTTGCTGGAGTAAATAGTTATATCATCAAGGTAGATAAGCACAAATTTGTCCTTCTCTCCCACAACTGCTATATCCATAGCTCTCTGAAAGGTGGCTCCAACGTTCATCAATCCAAATGGCATTTTGGCATACATAAAAGTGCCCCCAGGAGTGGTAAATGCAGTCTTTTCTTGATCATCTGGATGTACAACAATTTGATTAAAGCCTGAAAATCTATCTATGAAAGACATAACTTTGGCCCTTGAGACTTTCTGGAGCAAGTGCTCCATTTTCGGTAAAGGATAATTATTTTTTGGAGCATTTGTTCAAGTTTCTGAAATCAACACACAATCTGATTTCGCCACTCTTCTTCCTCACCACCACTAGATTGGCTACCCATTTTTAATATCTAAGAGGGACTATGATCTTGGCAGCCAACAACTTTTAATTTCTTTCTCAATTATAGGAAGAAGCATAGGATTTATTGGTCTCAACTTCTGTTTAAAAGGAATAGTGTCTTTGTCCAAAGGGATTTTATGCTGAATTATGCTCTTCCTATATTTTTTCAGGTCACTATACTCCCAGGAAAACACATCAGCCAATTGCCTCATTAAATTGCAGTATTTAGCACTTTGATCAACAGATAAATGAGTGGACAAATTTACGTATTTAGGCTGACCTGGACTTCCTACATCATGCTTATAGACTGCAAATTTGTCTTCTTTTTGGGCAGCCTTGTAAGGCACATCATTCTGGTCAAACAGTCTTTCAAGAGGAATTACACTCTTAGGAATATGGTTAGTAGGAAGCTGGACTATGCTATTTTTACCAATTTTATTTCTAAGCTGGGATTGGGGGTTTTCTAACAAGGCTTCATTTTCTCGGTCAATTTGCAAATCAGAGAACTCATTAATGACTTGAAGGAACCTATTTAACTCATCATCATCATTAAAAACTTTCCAACGGTGGACATTGTCAGGCAAGGATGGTCTGTACTTAATTTGCACTTCATAAACTTGTCTGGGAAGTCATAGGAGGGATAAATAGTCTGGCATAAACAACAAGGGAATTATCAAGCTGATTTTGGGCTCTAGGAATGTATGAAATATAGAAACTATCCAAGCAATCTTTGAGTCTCCATACCTCATCTCTGTACACTTTCAGCCTGGGGTGCTTCACCTGAAATGTTTTATTTACTTGCTGGATGATCAGGTCAGCATCTCCAAACACCTTTATGTTCTTGATTCCTCTGTCTTTAGCTGCATTCAGGCCTAATATGAGAGCCTCATACTCTGCTATATTGTTTGTGACTTGGAATGCTAGCTTAAAAGACAGCTGTGTGCTTTCATTTTTTGGGGATATCAGTACCACCCATGCTCCTACAGTCTCCCTGGAACATGCTCCATCAAAGAACATCTCCCAAACCTGACTTCCTTGCTCCTTCTTGGCCTGAACTGTTGGTTTCCTTAACTGTATCTTGACTTTCTGAGATTCTTCCATTTGGAGTAGACATGCTCCAAAATCAGTGTCCACTGCATATATTGGATGATTTGTAGGATTCTTCTCATCACTAATGATATATGCCAGTTGTGCCTCTCTCTATAATCTCCTACTTTCTCCTCGAAAGATTGGGACAGTGGCATAAGATAAATCATTCTGTAATGTCCCACCTAGTCTCTTAATCCATCCTCTTGAAAGCATCATGCCAAACCTGGGAGGGACATCTGCTACCATAATATCCATCATTATACTCTTCATGGGCAGCTGAGTTAGGGTAATGGCCAATTTTTTAATCAATCCAAGACATTTCACCTTCCTTGAATCAAAAGAGAGTAAATCATGATAGGGTCTAGTGATATCAAGGCCTAGCTCTTCCATGACCGCTTTGGGCTTTAAATTGTGGCTGGCCCCTGTGTCTATCAGGCAATTGTGGAGGATTTTATAATGAATGGTAAATGAGACATAAAAAGATGGAGAATTATTATTAGTAGGCTCAGTCACGGGACTAAGCACAATGGCAGGCTTTTCATCTTGCAAATTAACAGAATCAGTGGAGGTCTATTTGATTTCTAGCTCAAGGGCCTCTAGAATAGGCTTCCTAAATAATTCACTCTTCACCAACTCAACCAGAGGCACATATATTTTCAATTTCTGGACTTCTGCTTCAAAGATGAAAGGGGAAGGGGACTTATCAGGACCTCTTACCTCTTGAACTAGTGCCTTGAGGATGACCGGATCAGCTGGTGGTCTTCTCTGCTTGATATTCCGTGGTTCTGTTTGGACAACAACTCTCTGGGCATGGTTCTCCTTGACATTCTTTGCATTCAACCTCAGGTTATATCTTTGCTGTTCGCCAACCTACAGAACAACTTCTATGTCCAACAAATTTGGTTATTCTTGCAACAAAGAATCTTCTTATTCATTCAATGTCAAGAAGGTAGCACTGCCTTTATCTTCCATGCAATGTATTTCATCCTCATCTTCAATCTGTTCCTCCTCCATGACTACATTTTGAAAAGGAACTTTAACATTCTGTTCTTCTTTTGGTTCTTTACCCCTCTGTATGATTTGTAATTTCTCATTTGCTCTTTTGTATGGATTTGAGTTTTTGGGAGCAAATGTGTTATGCTGCCTAGTTTTCCCTGAGTTCTGCTCAATCTTCAACTTAAAAATTTCAGCAGCCAATGACTATGTTATCACAAAACCAGTACTGATGGCTGCTAACCAGTAAGACCTTATGTAACTATTTCAGACCAGACTTTTAGCTAAGGATTAGCCTCCCTAACCTGAGAGGGCTCTCTCAAAATAAACTATTGATTTATCTTTAAACACAAAGAGGGCTAACTCTTGAAATGAAAATTTAGTAAACATGCTGGTTGGACAGATAGCATAACATTTCTTCCATTGGGCTCATGGAGTCAAACATCTTTTCAATAAACTGTCAGCTACTCATTCATGGAAGTCAAGGCATGTAATGTTTAAACACTCAAAATATTTCTCAAATAACCATCAACTCGTAAGTACACACAGGAAGTCTGAGCACTCGGTGAATTCAGAGTGATTGTGTACCTAAAGAGCTGTAAAACATGAAGGACAAGAACCCCAACTAATAAGTATACACAGGAAGTCTGAGCATTAGGTGAATTCAGAGTGATTGTATACTTATAAAGCTGTAAAACATAAAAGATCAAACAGAACCACAAACATCTTGAGCATTTTAACAAAGTATGAATCTTGAGAAGAATAAGCAGTCTTACTATTACAGTAAAAAGTCTTGTACATCGGCCAATAAAAACTCTGTTTTTGCATAAATATCCAACCCTCATTACATCAGAGTTTCCTCTATATATAGGAAAATATTCTTAACTACTTTGAGCTTCCTCCTCCAGCATGAGGGGAGCTCGATGACTAACATTTACTATCCTTACCTATCTTAACAGACTCATTAAATCTACTAGGCATTGAACTGTAACTACAAAAGAGTTCTAATCAAACTTAAACTCTAATTTATTCTCCTCGTATCCTGATTCCTTTCTAGGTCTTCAACAACTGTCTCCTTTAGTTATGGCCGTGATTGCTGAGATAAGGATGTATGAAACCAAATTAGCTTTGAATGTTGAACGTGCTGATAGTTCATTTATCATAATAATAATCCCTTGTTTTCACGGTCTTCGTTCCCCATCATCCTTCGAAAGTTTAGGCATGTGTTCCCAGCTGTTTAATACTTCAAAATTTGATGAGCATCACCATCTTTCCAGGTATGTTGGAAGCCTTGTTGATTGAACAAGTGTACAAGCCAACATCTTCGTATGCATCTTCAGCCAAACCCTAACCACCGGTAATAAAGTACCTTTATTAAAGTTCTAGCTTAAGACAAAATCTTTTACCTGTATAAAGGATGGACACTTGTCAACATTTGAATGGCTCTGATAGCCTCATCTGGTTTCCTTGATGTTCATTAGCCCTTTTCTCCAAAATCTGCTGACCTCATCATTATACTTGTTATTTTTTTTAAAAAACAGCATCTACATCAGTTTCGTAGCGTGCTACGAAACTGTTGTTCTTTTCAAAAACACAGTCTTCAATAAATCTATCAATATTCTTTGTGACTACAACAGCTCTGCTTCTAGCTTCAAAAACTCCTAATTTACCTTGATTTTATATGCCGTGCTTACATGCCTTGAAAAACAATGAACTTAAGTAAAATAGAGCAAAACCTTGGGGCAGCACCTGACTTTTAAAATCTGCAATTTTATTTGGCAGCTAATTTATTTAGCTGAGCTTTTAGTTTTGCAACCTCCTTTTCCATGGCTGCAATTTTTGCTACGGCCTTCTCCATTCCAGCCATTTCTTTCTCGGTTGCCTCCCATTGTTCTTTTGAAGATATAGTCTTTGTTTCTTTGGAAATGGGGACCTTTTTATTCATATCCTTCTTCTTGATTTCTTTTGCTTTTTCTGTTCTGGGTAGCTGCTTCTCCATTTCTCTTGCTTGTCTCCTTGTGTATGGTTTTCTTTTCATTTCCTCTGCTTCCTCTGCTTTAGGCAGTTGTTCAATTACTTTTGTTGTAGGTACCTTCACAGCTACCTCTTCCCTGCGCAATTGCTCAGCTTCTTTAACTTGCTTCCTGGTGACTGGTCTCCATGGTTTGAACATAAATTCTTTACCAGATTCTTCAAACCTTAACCTTTTTGAGGCCTTTGATTTTTTTGTGCTTTCGGGTGATGACTGAGTTAGGTAAATATGCATTGACTCAACCTGCACTGATTTAGCTTGCTCAAAATCAATTGCCTCAAGCAAATCATTTAAACTGGCTTTTGATATTGGGCTTTCTTCCACAGCTATTGATTTGCCTTTTTCTTTACTTAACTGACTTCTGGTTCTGACTCTTGATACCTGTTCAACTCCACTTGACCCTGGTACATTTTCCTTATGCTTGGTTTTCTCCTTTGATGAAGATTGCGGTGTCTCTTTGATAATTAATGGCTTAATTGATTCCTTCAATTGGGTCTTGGTTTTCTTCTTGCCTTTTATTTCTTTTCTTAGTTCAGCAAGAGTAGGTTCTTCAGTTAACCTTTCTCTTTCTCTGACAGGCAGTGGGGTGAGGCCCGTCTTACTCTGAAAACCAGCTATAAAAATAAAAGAGTCCCAATCTCGACCAATCTTCTGCAAGTTATCCAGCACTAACAGTTTTATTAAACCATGGTGAAACAATGATGTTTCACAGTCATCTTTCCTCAGTTGAATCTTGTCACACATCTTACTAAGGCTTCGAAACAAGTAGAATGGAATGTCTATGACAGCTTTTCCTGTAAAGTGCAGCAGCAGCTTGAAATGATAGGAATAAACCTTGTTGTATCTCCCTTCGCATGTTAAATATTTCTGAATACATGTCAAGAGGAGTGCATAGTGTTCTTTTACATAGTGTCTTGGCACGGCCTTTGTGAGATCTTCATTAACATAAGGCTCCTTCAGGAACTCCTTGCAGGGGTTCATATCAAATTTGAAATTTTTGAACCACTCCTGCCCTCCTCTCGGGATTTCAGTCACCATAGCAATCACCTCTGAAGATACAGGGAATTCTAGCATAGCTACTTTAGAACTTAAACCAGTAAAATTTAAGGCAAATGCTTTCGTTACCTCAGCATGCCCCCCTTGTAGCTTTTCACAAAAAGACCAGCAACCAGCAATCTGAAAGGCTTGTCTCACACCTTCATCTCTCAATGCGAGATCCAATCCCACAGGTTCAGTTCTCTGACACCTTCCAGACCGATGCCCTTTCTTCTCCATTTTGCTTTGAACTCCTTTGCGCAGAGAAACACTACCAGCTTCAATCTTCAAATGAAAACTCAAACTTTGAATGCCGGCTCGCTTGCAATCAAGTTCCTTATAGAGAATGAATTCGGGCTCCTTCGCAACTTAACAGTCTTATCATGCAAACGGAACAATTCATGCAACATCAACAAATATCATACCACTACCAGCATTACAGACCATTTGAATGATCTTACGTGCATGGTTATGGTTATAAACCTATTGGGGAAATGATGGCTTATACTTGCTTGAAAGGACGCCATTCTGACAATCAAATGGACGGACATACTGACTCATCCCTCAGACATGACATTCTAAGAATCAGTGCTGTTTAAATCCCCGAATCCGTGATTTCGTAGCGCAGACAGTTATGAGTTGACAACATGCGCTACAAAATGGCTGGTAAATGACATGCTGTGAAGAACTAAAACATCATTGCGCTGCAAAATCAACCAATGAAATTGCGCTGCAAAAATGCGAAAAGGACTAGTGACGTATATAAGACAAGACAAATATAATATAATCATGAGGGAGGATATCTAACGGTTTTTGAAAATGATTCATATGAATATCTTTATAAAACCCAATCCCTAAGTAGCAGACATAGGGCCATAACCATTAGACACCTAATTTTTGGACAACATTATGTACATATCATTGCAGTTCTAGGTGATAACAGACTCTATCATCTTAGCCATTTTATCTAATTTAGGCTCTGAAGATGAGGCAGAGGAAGAAGAAGCCTCACCTCTCTGTCTTCTTCTATGAAAATGACTCTTAAGTTTTTTTGTAGCCATAATATTAGATTCTACTTCTAGGGCTGCATCTTGCATGTCTGCCAGCATGGCGCATCTTCTTTCTCTTAACAACAGGCAGAAATCAGAGTCAAAAGCATTGGCATATGTAAGTTTAGCTGATGTAGGAGTTGGTTTTACCTCAGCTGGTATTTTACTATACATTCTATTGAATCTTTTATTAAAATCAGGCAATGATTCCCCATTCTCTTTCTTCAGGTTACCAAACCCAGTATGGTAATACAACAAGTCCTTCTTATCTCCTCATTGCTTTAAAAATGCATCATCTAAAGCTTCAATATAAACAATAGATCTAGGGGTCAATTCTCTAAACCATTTTCTGGCCTCACCATCAAGGCTCTGAAAAAAACTCTCATCCACACATCATTCTCACTAATATCCAGGTTATAAGCATAACTATAAAAAGCTTCAAGGTGCTCCTTAGCTATTATCCCATCTGTACCAGTGAACTTAGGCATATATTTTTGATATTCTCCCATAGGCATGGCATTTAAAGGAACAGGCAACACTAGAGGCCCATATCTAACAACCACAATTCTTTCCATCCACTTGGGTGCTTGCTGTCCTGCCATGATTGGATTATTTGGAAGAATACTAGCAGATTGAATGGTAGGAAGTAATGAGATGGATGGTAGAGAAATAGGGATGTTTTGGACTAAATGGGAAGCTTTCTTTGGATTGAGATTCAAAGGGGAACTAACTATACAAGGGGCTGAACTAATCTCTGAGGGTTTTTCTTTATTATTAGCGTTGATTTCTAAATCTTCAGATTGCAAATTTTCAGCTACAACTTTATCTTTCAGAGATGAATTAGATTTATTAGGTTTACTTGATCTGGATGCCCATTTTTGCGAAGCTTTCTTCGATTTAGCAGTCCTCTCAGGTTCATTCACTGGTTCAGCTGACAGCTTCTGAGGATTTCTTCGAGTCTGCCTCACAAAATGAGCCAAAACTTCAATGTGGAGTCGCCAAAGGATGGTCTTTCTCCAATGGAGTCGCCAGACAGATGATTATAACCAAAAACTGTGTTCAAACCTTGTCTGTCATCAAATCTTGAAGCTGTGTCGTTTTCCCAAGGAAGCTGAGTTTCGATTCTCCTCTCCCCAGCAACGGCGGCAATTAATGTTATCGCCCCAAGAAACTCTCCTAGGTTGTATATCAGAGATGCTCGGGAACATTACAAACTCAACAAAAATGTTGGAAAATAGTGGATGAATGAAAGAAATGCTGCATATTCAAGCCAGATAACCACTTATATTGTGCTTAACCCTAGACATGGGTGAACACCCCCAGACTACAAGGCTTTAGACCACCAACTACTCATAGCTTGAGGATTAAGTGACTATGGAGAAAACTGACTACACCAGTAGATGCACAAGACCATGTGATGGCTGGTTGCAACCAGTAAAGAGGACTGTAAATCTATTATTTAATACATAGACAGGATGATAGATCTCTGGCATTAAAACAACAGAAACCCGCATACAAATTCAATAATACAAATCCTAACACAGAGGTGGGATGACAGCCCCTCTAATGCTAAACATTAACAACACTTGAATAAATGCAAAATAGGGACAACCTGGAACAAGAAGAAGGAGTGGAAAGTGAGCAATTAACAAAAAAAGAAGCTTGCATTAGCTGAAAATGAAGACCAGACGCTCTAGGTATCACAGTAGTTACAGTCTCCAGAAGTTGAAGCTTACAACAAAATAACACTCGTCCCCCTC
>APFE031352214.1:28317-77709 GCA_000404065.3 Pinus taeda | reverse complement strand
ATCTCTATTAGGCTATGCATGGAGGTGTCTTAATGGATCACCAACCACATTTACAGTTACATATGGGTCCTCTACTACATTATGACTGTTTTAAATGAACAAAATGGCTCTTTTGCACTTCAGTGTCCTTCCTGAATAGTTGAAATATTATCCTCATAATTTTCAATAACTGCAACTGCTATTGAACTGCTCGAGGAAAATTTTCCTCGTCCTTGGCCGTATTGTCTTTGAATGTAGGTAGCTGAAGAATTAATGTGCACATTGCTGCATTATCACCCTTTCTTTGCGCGCATGAGCCGAGTTGAAAACATTGAAAAATGCCTTGGAAAGGGGCGAAGAACCGAGATGAAATACTAACCGTCGGATGGTAAAAGGGACGGCCAAGATCTGCTATCGGGAAGCAATGGGAAGGCACAAAGGTGCAACATGAACATGAGCCATTATATTAAAGAAATGGACGACAGAGATTTGATCATAGGGAGATCGAGCGATAGGCAGACGGAGAAATGCGAGCCATCGAATCACGGTCGGGCAAATCCGACGGCGGTCAGGAGACAAAGAAAAAACAATGATTAATGGGCGGGGAAATGGTACGATGGTGGGAAGTGGTTTCCCCGCACCACTTTTGTGTTGCGGCAATTTTCGTACAGGGGAAGCGCTATGCAATGAAAATGCGCTAGGTGGACGATGAGACAGGAAGAAAACTGCTGCGATTGGAAGTTAATGCGCGGGCAAGTCGTAGGATGGGAAAGAGCGACTACCGTCCGATCGCACGACAGATGGTTGAACAACGGAGGATGCACACAAGGGTTATCGCACGGGAAAACAGGTCCGACGTGGCAGGAAAGGTTGGAAAATGTGATGTGCGATTGGCGGCTGAAATTGCGATCGCAATATCGCATCGGCGAAAAACAAATGGGAGGGCGTAGCTTTTACACTCATGGGTGCGATTTGTGATTTGCGACCAAATCACATTGCAGAATCACAATTGGCAGAAGACATAGGGGCGTAACGGATGCCGCGGGGCTAATGTGCGATAGTGATCAAATCGCATCGCAAGGGGAAGAAAACAGAAATAGTGGGGTTATGAGAGTATAAGGGACATGAAGGGAAATGATGCAACAAACAACTGCCAACCCTCTGCAACACAAACCAGCATTGTTTAATCTTGATTCAATCCCTCAAATGCTGCAAACTATAGCAGAGCTAACATATTCATCATTTGGAATTTCCATGCTCATTTCACCATGTCATTGAGAATTACTAGGTGATGATTCGCAAGCAGACTACTTTCACTATTAACAGATGCCTTATCTATTCCATTAAATTTAAAAAGGAGAAATTCTTCATGAACAATTAATTTGTTTCATTCTATTTGAAAAAGGTCGTTCTTAATAAACATATTTAAGACATACACCAAAACTAAAAATACATTTATATTATACAAATTACATAATTCAAAATTATTATTTTTCAAAAACACCTTTACCAAATTTTAAATAAATATTAAAAAAATATATACCGAAAAAAATCCCAAACATCCAAATAATTATATAGATGAGAAGAAAATATACAGTTTGAGTGAGCTTAATGGTTAAGAGCATGTATTTATTCCTAAGACGTCACATGTTCAAAACCTCTTTGCTATGATTTTGGTAATATTTTTGTGGGCACAGTCACATAGCGATATAGGCCTATAATCATCGAAGAACTGAGGATTGTCTAGCTTCGGAATAAGAGCAATAAAGGTTGAATTTAAAGGATCATAAATTTTCCCACACTGCTGAAAGTCTTCCACCAAATTGTGAAGATCATCCCCAAGTACTTCAAAGAAGACAAGGAAGAATTCTATTGTCCACCCATCATGTCCCAAACTTTTAGCCTTTTACATCCCTTTCAGCACAATTGTCAGGCCAGGAGGTAACTCCTCAAAGAGAATTGTGATTTTCGCATTGAGATTGGTCATAGATATATACATAGAGGGAGAGACTTTTGGGTTTCATCTCCGAGTGTCTTTTCATCTTCTAATTCTCCTTATCTTATTATTTACAATATTTACATGCACTAGTACAAAATGGCTAATTAGTTACTAAAAAAATGACTAAAATTTCCATATAAATGACCATTTTTCGGTCGGTGACCAATAGTAGCTAATTTACAATATTTTATAACGCTATTAAATTTTAGTTGTTTTTAGTTTAGTCATTAATTGGTTATTTCAATTTTTTTGTCTAGTAGTATATTTAGTTATAAATTTGGTCATTGATTTAGTCATTAATTGCCACAATTAATGACCAAATATACAACAAGATATATTACTATATGATCACCCGAGAAAACCAATTAATGACCCCAAAAAAAAACCAAAATTTTGGTCATATTATAAGATACTATAAATTAGCTATTAATAGTCATATATATACAAAATTTACTCATCTTTTGAAGCTAATTAATGACCAAAAAAATATGACTAAATTTTGGTCAATAAGATACTGTAAATTAGCTACTAATAGTCGTATATATGCAAAATTTAGTCATCATTTGTAATCACAAATTTAGCATTTGTAGTAGTCATTTATCTTTTTTTGGTAGTTTTATATTCATTATATAAATGACTAATTTAGTAGTTTATATTCATTTCATTTACTTTGATTAATCATCATTATAAACAACTAATTAAGTCATATTTTCATTTTATTTGCGTTCGTCATTAATTAATATAAACTACTAATTTAGTAGTTTTAAATTGATTTTGTGTTCATTATTAATCAACATAAATAAATTAATATGATTTTGCGACTAAAAAAAAATAAAAATTATACAACGTGCATGTCCATCTAATATGAAAGCACAAAATGACATATGTTAATTACAATTCTAAAACATAATATCAATTGCAACTATAAATAATTAAACCACATAAATTGTATTATATAAAATGTTAAATATTACAATATGAGTTTCCAACCTAATATTGGTTGGACTATAATTTACACATGAAATATTGTTTCATCACTTCAAAACATTATCATTGTGTTACCAAGGCATTGCAGGTGAATTCACCAACTTTGGAGACTTGACCATCAGTCTCTATATGTGCGTCTTATGATGTGGGATATTGGCTCTATGGGTATACCCATTCTCTTGTTTCTCTCTTTTTGCATTTGTCGCTCTAGTGTTATTGTTCTCCTCTTTCTTCAACTCTTGCTTTTTGCCATCAATATTGAGTTCCTTTTCTGAAAATGAAAGAAAATAAAATGCAAAGTATAAGAAATGAAACATGATGAACAGTAGAATATAAACTAAAATAGACTATAAAGGATTTATACAACATATATCTCAATATTAGCAATGTCAATACCATTTTTCCCCATAAAAGCAAGAAACTTGAATAGGTTTTATTCAGTTAGGTGATAGTGACCGTTATGTGTCCAGACGACATGTATAAACAAAGAAAATAATATGTCGCCATAGAAAAAAACACCTTATTAAACTTAGTATTCAACCTTCAGGGAAATATTAGACACAATCATGCCAACTAAGTTATATGCTAAAAATTACAAGTTGTATATTACTTATAAAATGTGGGAGTGCAAATACAACTTCTAGAAAATGCCAAACCTAAGTCTAGAATAAAACTAAATGAAGTCAAAATGATACAATAATAGGTTAGCCTTGTATACATGTATATAACCAGATAATGTAGAAGGTTAAGTGAATAAGTCTAGGGTTGGAGGTTGATGATGTCAAGAATGCTCAATTCTGATGGGCATTTCTTTAGATAAGAAATACTATCTGGGTCCATTATCACATATGAATCAACCAAATAGTCTATATCAAATTACTAATGTTTTTCTTATATATATATATGGATCACTATAGTATAAGTTGGTAAATTGCAAAGAAAAATCCCTTCCCATTATGTTCCTGACCTACGATACAATATATTAGCTGTAATTTGGAGAAAATTTCCAACATTGAAAATTTGTAACAATCACCACTAGTAATCTCCCAAATAGGTATCAAAAATATGTAGCAATCACCACTAGTAATCTGTCAAATAGGATCATTTTGGAACATAACTTTTAGATTTTTGTTGTTGTATGATTCTTTAATGAAAAATCCACACTGAATTCCAACACCAAACTTCCAATTTGAGGCAACAACTATGGCCATCCTAGTGTATTTTGGAGGCTAGATAATTCACTCCCTCAAGCCAAGACCTCTATGTTGATTTAAAAATTCAATCACTCAACTCAAAACATCAACGATCATTATAATGAAAAGATAAAACAAAATTAGTTTTGATCTGCATTACATATTTACATGCAAAGCACCAATAATTTTCCCATATTTACCATACTTGTAATTTCCAAAATATAACACATCGATTGATATTTTACAACAAATACTTGATTCAATGCAAACAAGGATTTAACATATTACAACAATACCACCAATGTTTGATCCTCAATTAGTTCAAACTAGTTAGCACAAAAACATCAAGAAAGAGCAACAAGTAGAATTAACAAATACATGAATTAATAATCAATGAAAAAATAATAAGTTTTTTGCTAAAGCTTGATAAAAAACTATAAATATTTACAATCCACTACAACTTGTGATCTTGTGCAAAGAGAAATATTACTTGGAGAACTCATCTTCCAAATTCTATGCTCTATCCATGAAGCTTTCTGCTATCTTCAAAACTAAATTCACGTTCAATATTTTTGGTTTCTAAAGCTGCCCAAAGGCCCTTCCAAACGAAGTAGTGAATTTCATTGATTTTCACAAAATGCTTCTAGGACTGAAGAAATATAGTTTGACCATGTGATAGACAATTCAAGCAAGCAAGTAAAAAATTGTGTACAATAATTCTTAGAACACTTCAAGTTAAAAGGAAAACTTGCATACTTCAAATAGAAAAAGTAGCTTAAAAGAGATGGCCGATATTACAAAATAATAGACTAGATATAAAGCTATAGGCAGAACTAACAAAATCCTAATTGTAATACAGTTGATCAATTTTTCTACATGAAGCCAACTAGATACATACAATTTTTCATTTTCGGATTTCTTTCCCATATCTTTATTGAAGTTGGAAGCTAACTTGCATGCATATCGCAAGGTTGTTTTAGAAAGAGAATATGTTGTGTTCTCATATTCCACACTTTCTTTTCCATGAATAATCACAAAAAGTATTGGAGGAATTTGTCGCTACATCATTTGAGTTGTCATCTTTAACCTTCTCTTTACTTGAGGGACCGATCCTTTACCTTCTTCTTGGTTATCAATCTCATCTTTCTCCTATAGCCAACATAGGAATAATTTGGGTTGAGGAAGAATAAAGATACTCATATGATGTATTTAAATTTGAAAAGATTCATTTTTATTAATTAACTACTCGTAAAAAAGTGATAGGATGGCCTTAAATATAACCAAACCTTTTCTGTGAAGTGGTTGTTGCAGATTCCCATGCAATACTAACATCACTAAAAATAATTGGTCAACAATAATTAGAATTTTTTTCCATAGCATGACATTGACTTAGTCTTCATAATGAAACATAAACCATTTCAAACTAAAAGGAATAAACAAAAAGAAAACCATTGATATAAATTCATAGAATACAGAAAATAAGAAAAGAAGTGAATTTTATAGGTAGTAGCTCAAAACTTTGTAGTGAGAAGATGCCCTCAAGCTTGAGTAATATCTACATGCCAGGGAATGAGTTGTTACACTTGTTTCTTACATTTACTAGGAAAAACTAGAACTGGAGCTCCGATGTTTACTTTAGATAAATAGTATTGGTGTTGATATACAGTGTGGCCCTCCATCATCTTACAAGGGGACCTTAAGACAATCACCCATCCATTCTTTTATTCATTCAAAACTAAATGTAAATGGAATGCTAGTGGGACTTTGGGTAATTTATGTGATGGATGGATCATTAAGCCATCCTGTTTTCTCATTCTGATTATAGTTTGTTGTCTTCACCACACAAATGGAATCTAGAAATGGGATGATGTCAGAACTCGCATGTCTAAAGGGATTAAAAAAAGGATTGGAATATCTAGAATGATGAGGTTAGGTGCGAATATGGGTCACTTTTTGCCAAAATAAATAACTTTCAAGACTTGGCACCTGAGCTAAAAGAGTTGCGTGTTATGTGACACATCCACTGATCTTGTTGTGTGTTTCTAGAGTCAACTTTATACATAAGAAATGATGAAAAACCTACATAAGAAAAGATGAAAAATGAATATTTAGGGTGGGATACCTTGCATAACCTTCTGTGATCTCGGTGAGAGGAATGAGAGAATCATGAATTTTTTCTCCAATTAGGATCAACCAAATACGAAAGAAGAAAAACAAAGGAAGTGGGAATGATTGTATTTCCTCCTACAGAAATATCCAAAGAAATCCAAGAACTCTTGACTAGCACTTTAATTACTTGATTCATCGACATCCTCGTCTTCAGTATTGGAAGCATTCCAAGGAAGATATTCCTCAATATTGAGAATAATTCTCATAAGAATAGAGAAAGGCCTTCCGATGAACTGAGGGAACTTGTTCATCACTTATGGGGTACAATCCTAGGCCTATGCAAGGGTAATATTGAACTCTATGGCGAGATTTCGAGTGCCCTCTTCTAGATTCTCCACCTCAACAATTTGTAACATGCTTCTACTTACATTAATGATCTTCCAGTGGAGGAACTATGGCTCGATAACCACCAACTCAATAAACATTTAGAGAGCCTCAAATATGTAGCCTATGAGGAGGAGGACTTTCTCTGGAAGAAATTTCTTCCTCTGAAATGGAATGAAATCCTAAAAAGGATGTTATTAGGTAGTTTAAGTATCATGGATACAATCTTTCATAAAGACTAGGTAATGACTTTAAAACATTAAACTATCTTTATGATCTGACAAGAATGCCAACAGTGGAATGCTAAATATAAATTGTATTTGAAGTTTTATCTATTGTTATGCTTCCATTAATAATAAATCGTCACCCATTTGGTCCACCATGAACTTACCCGAGGATGTCTCTCTTAGTCTTCTGACAAAGGATAGTGTAAAACCTATGCCAACACTTATCTAATAACTCGGGTGATGCATCCCCATTCCTATTGAGTTCTTGACCATTAGTGGAAGACACTGTACAATGTGGAGAGATGTGGGTGAAAGGGGCCTCCACCTTCCTCGTTCACCTCCTCCATAGAAGAAAGGCATGGGGAGTGGTAAGATCCTTCATAATCAAAAGCGGTTGTTAAAATATGAACTTAACTACACAACCACAGAGAGAGAAGGGATTCTTAGAAGTTGGACTAGACAAACTTGCATAGGTCAGTAAATAAATGAATCTAGGCATGGATTCAACTTTCTTCCATGCCCTAACCATTGGTTAGTTGGTCGAGTGCCATTTCTTCCCGAAAATATCACGCCCAAAACCCTAACCCTTCAAGAGATGGCACCTTTCAAATCTTAGACATGAACTTGGAAAATTTTAATGTTTCAACTCGAACCCACCAATATGGCATGCTTCGTGAATCTTTGGAATGAAAATATGGTTGGTTGGTTGGCAGGAGGATGATTTAAAATATTGGTTAGATGGATGTGTAGGTGGCTGGGGGCGAGGAACGAGTAAGAGTTTGGATATTGTCCTACTATGAAGCCCAATTCCAGTTCAAAAGTCGTTGTACTTGGCCTTGTGACTTGGTAAACTTAATCAATAAGGTAAGATAGGGTCATGAAGCTTGGTTAGCTGATAAACTCATATTGTATATCAACATGTATAATGTTCTTTTGGTGTGATCCTCTAGTTGGTATGGTATGTCTGGGGAGGAACTGTGTTCCAGTGTTCAGTGAGTCCATCTAGTCACTTTGTTCCATGCTTCCTAACAGTGGCATTCTTATATGCATAATATAAATGGTTATTACTACTAATAAACGATAGTTATAAGGTTTGTGGAAATGGTTGCACTGAACTATTGCACCACGCCTACAGGAATCCATAGGGAGTTTTCCGCTTGATGATGCCTAGTTCCCTTTCCACAATAGGTTTCCAATGACACCTAAACCTTCCTGAGAGACATCCATGCAAAAATGGAAGTCCTTGTATATGTCTAGAACTCTTAATATTGGAGCACTAGTCAATCAATGTTTTAGCTTAATAAAGTTCTTTAGATACTTTTTTATTTTTAGTCTTCATAGCCTCACCTTTAGGATTAGATTTTAGAGACTGCCAATTGTGAGTGCAAGGCAATGTCAATATACCACATTAAGTGGTCCTAAACAACTCTTGTTCCATATAAATCCATATTAATACTGATTAACGTAAAAGTTTTTTATATGGAATTAAGAGGCAAGGATATAATGGAATAGTGAGCGCAATAACTTGACCTATTTAAAGAACTCAGAAAGATATTTTCCTAGTGACATAACACCATATTATAGAGTGCGATGTACATTGTCCCGCTACTTAAAGCCAAACCAAGGAGCCTTAGAAGGCCTTTCTTGGCCCTCTTAAAATATATATATATATATATATATAATATATATATATATTTAAAAAAAATTATATAATATATTATAGGGAGGGCGCTGGGAAAGAGCGCAATCTCTACTAGAAATAAGGCAGGGGATAGCTAACAAACAAGTAGCACGTGATATTATTAAGATAATAGAACAATTATTGAATGAGGCTTACAACTACAACTAATCTTCTAGTAGCTCTTTTCCTTCCCTAGAGAAAATCCTAGAGATAAAGGCTGCTAGTAGAGTAGAGAGTAGTTTCTCTCCTTAATATTATCATTCAAACATTTAGAGTTGCTATTTTGGGGATCATAATTCGCTCTAAATTAAACTCACCCTAGGATTAAAAGAAAATATGATTTCATATAAGAAGAAAAGAAGATATCTTAAGAAATTGGACGTAATTTAAATAAACATTGACGTATAAATCTTTGTTTCACTCCGTCCCATCCCTCGAATCCACGAGTTCACTCACTGCTTTGCGAGAGATAGCTCATTCCATGTCGTACTATAGATATTTGATTCCACGCCTTACTTATTTCATCCCCCTATTAATACTATATGCTCAACCAATACTTGGCTTACCGTAAGGCTTAGAAAAATGCCCAAACCAATAAGAAAGAAAATCTTAAATCAACTCATGTAATTGATGAAGGAAATACCCATTCGGGTCATCACTCTTTAATACTCTTTTCTTTTCATTTTATCACCTCAAATATGGATTAACCCCTTTCTGTAATTTCATCACCGACCCTTCCCTTTAAGAGCACTACCTCGCCTTAGTGCAAAGTAGGGAATTCACTACTTCAAGGTGGCATGGCCTATAACGAAACGCACCTCACATAGGCATAATGAAAATTTCCATTCAGAGCTAAGATGGGCTTGGGGATACTCAGATACTCAATTGGGATGGGATACTCACAATCAAATATTACAGTACACCACCCAAATTTGCTCGGTTACCCATTATATAAAACATATTCACTCGCCATTTCTTCCTAATAGAATCTACTTTTTAAGGGCCCAAGAGGCACATATGCTCTTCATGCATGGACTCGGCCTTAAAATGCATTCAAAAACATATATAGCTTTTCAAAGAGTAGTGGAGAATCGGGAAGATAATTTGTCTGTCTTTCTTTCTAGCCTCTTTTGCTTATCCTTATGCGTCCTTCAAAACCTTGACTGAAAGGATATTAGAAATCAATTTATTCACTACTTTAGTCTACACTCACCCGACTCTTTATTAGTGGGGGGTTTGCTCGACTTCATGTGGCATCAGATTGTCTCTACTTGGAGCAATGGACGAACGAGGATTGAATACATCTCTAAACGATTGGATATATTCCTGGTTAAAGACCAATTGGTCTCTGACTTGACAAATCTCCAATCTTTGGTTTATCCTTCATTTACTTCAGACCAACTCCCAACTATTTTATCCTGCAATGGAGATACTGGTTGCAAGGCATATCCTTTTAAATTCAACCATACGTGGTTGACGCACAAGGATGTCATTGATATTATGCACAAGTTTTGGAATGGACAATATTCTTCGCTCGACCCTATGGATCACTTGAGCAATAAATTGCATTGCCTTAAGAGGGGAGGTTCGCAAATGGGTCAAAGAGCAAAGAATTGCTGACTCCCATAAATTGGATATCATACAAACCACAT
Source organism: Pinus taeda (assembly GCA_000404065.3). Taxonomy (NCBI): domain Eukaryota; kingdom Viridiplantae; phylum Streptophyta; class Pinopsida; order Pinales; family Pinaceae; genus Pinus; species Pinus taeda. The sequence goes on along the minus strand of APFE031352214.1, from coordinate 67,498 downwards.
GTCGACAATCAAATCCTAGTGGAACTGACAACAACCACATGTTTACAACTAGGTTCCAAACCATATCACCATGAAAACCATTTACATTAATGGACAACCTGAACCATAAACATCACTGTCGAAGCTGACGACACCGGACACTGAATGCTGAGAACTGAACCTGTGTAATTGATATGACGAGATCCTCCTAGATCAATATTTTGTTAGCTTTTAAACTTTTTGGAATTTATCATTGATTTGTCACTTGTATTACCTATTTATTTATTGAAAATCGGTTAGATTTCTCATGAAAATTTTCTATAATAAACGAAACTTGGCTAAAATTTCAAATAAAAATAAAATGTGATGAATAGTAATGAATCAAAACTCTTATGTAAATATCAAAATAATTTAATATTTTTTATTAAAAATATAAAATATAAAAACCAAAATTCCTTTTTAAATCACAATTTTTAAACATATAACTATTTATTTCTAACACTAAATATATATTTTAAACAAAAAACAAAAAAAAAAAAAAACAAATTATTTCCGTTTACCAATTCACAACTTAACGACCTTAACCACTGACCACATCCTATACCTGGGATCTAATATTTTTATTCAATATCAAATATCTAATATTTGTATTCAATATCAAAGAAGGCTTCTTGCTATTATTCAATTTCGTAGCTTGTACTGATTAGTACAACGCTAACCCTAAAAAGATAAAGTCACAATTCCTATTTTTTTTTCCGTAATATCAACCTAATTACGAACGAGAAAGAAATCTTTAAAGGACTTGGTTCAGTTCTAAATTGATGTAAGACTACGGTATTGACATATTTTTCCATCTCCACTTCAAAAAGCTATGATGATGGGATATGGATATTTGGAATTTGATAGGATTGAAGATGTTTTAGAGCAAATCCCTTTTATCCTAGTGTGGGATAAAAACAAGAAACCAAAAGATATGGCAAATTTTAAAAGTCAAGATGTCTCAAGTCCAAACTTTTTCTAGATCAGTCACTGGGATGATGTAGAAGGGAATATATAGATATGTAAAATATAATCACTTGGATGAAGTAGAAAGAAATATACAGAGATATAAAAGATAATCCATTTTCATATACTTCACATAAGAGAATATATATATTGGACTTTTATATATTTTATGTTTGTGTCAAAGCATATTTTAAGATTAGGTGAGTAATTATTTTATATTGTATATTTTGAATTTAGAATAATATAAAAAAAAATTAGGATTGTAATTTTGGGTTTTTTTTTATGCTTTAAGTTTAAACTCCTTTTGTATTACTAGTTTGGATGGTGAAAGGAATATATATATGTGTGTTGGGGTAATAGATTTTTATATATACTTATAAAATATATGAGAAAATATATGAGAATGTGCTGACAATGAGTAACTGTTTTATGCTTAGTATTTTTTGAATTTTGTAATATAATTTTTTACTAAAAAAGTTATTATAAAATTGGCAGATTTTTAAGAATACGGTTTACTCAATTTTAAAATTATTATGAAATTAACACAATCTTTTTCAAATAAGTTTCACTCAATCTTTCCTCTTTAAAAAATACACCAAAATCATTAACTTTTATATAATTTACTCCATCTAATCTGAAGAAAGAACCGTTGAAGACCATAACTGGTCATGATGTGAAGTCCTAAGGAAAGAACCACTGAAGACCACAACTAATAATGGTGTGAAAGAAGCCAAGATCCCGGGACTCATCTCCATGATAGAGCTTGAAAATGTTGATGAAAATGCCAAGTGTCTGCATCATTATTAATCACTTATATAGTGATAAAGAGACAATGAAATGAATATTTAGCAAAAAACCACTGAAGGCCATAACTGTTAATGGTGTTAAAGAAGCCAAGATGGCGGGACTCATCTCCATGATAGAGCCTGAAAATGTTGATGAAAATGCCAAGTGTCTGCATCATTATTAATCACCTATATAGTGATAAAGAGACAATGAAATGAAAGCACATATACGAACAAAAAGGGTCCGAAAAGACGTGGGACAATTGAATATACAAATATTTTAAATCGTGGTCCTTCCTTTCCAAAAGTTGTTACGAAATTTGATTCACAGGTAAGGTGTTTGGTTGAAACTTTACATCTTAAATTCTGATAAAAAAGCTTGTCATTTCAATAAAATTGGCACAACTACTTGTCCAAATTTGTGACCGTCCGTTTTTTATTTTGTGTGCTTTCCCTGTCTGCCAACTTGTTGCAATGCAATACGAGCTCAGATTGGATGCAACACATGGGTCCAACCGACAGAAACACGCAGTAGTAAAACACAGATTAGTGATTTAAAATTAATAGGATGTGGGTGACTTTATGGTCTTAAATTCCAGACTTGCCTGCAATGGTGAAATTTAACTTTTCAACGTTTTTAGTTTTTGGATTAGAAAATAGAAATTGGTATGATATTGTAACTTTCTTATTTAAGATATTTATTTTATTTATTAGTTCACAAATATATATATCTCGAAAATTTATTATAAGTCAATTGTCAAATGAGCTGATGGTTTCCAAGCAGATTACTTTCACTATTACCACGTGCCTTATCTATTTCATTAAATTTAAAAAGAAAAATTCTTGTTAAACAATTGATTTGTTTCATTAAATTAAAAAAAAAACCCTTCTTAATAAACAAATTTAAAACATACTCCGAATCTAAAAATACATTTATACTAGCATTTGCACCAAATGTTGCAAAGGACATGCCGTAAGGCATAAATTGAGAAACAATGTTGACATGCAAATGATCATTTAAAATAAGAATTAATAAAGAAAATTGCATGCAAAGGTGGAAGATAAAGCTAAGAAACAATGTTGACATGTAAATGATCATTTAAAATAAGAATTAATAAAGAAAATTGCATGCGAAGGTGGAAGATAAAGCTAAATTATTTACATTATCTGAAGTTTATAGATAGTATAATTCTTGTAACAAAGGTTGGCTCTTGATCTTCTAAGATGGGAAAAACATGATGGTAGTATTTCCACATTTGAAATTGCATCACAACTTTATGAATGCTTCTTTATACATAGATTGGACACTTGCATCTATATCCCGTGAGTTCCTGTGAGTACTCTGTATATGGTCAGTTCTAGGAAGAGTAGTCCATTAAAATTGACCAATATAAGCCAATCAATACTCATAATATATAATACTCATAAAAAAACACATATTCCTCTATTATGTATACTTATTTACTATGTGGTTTTGAGTAACATTGTTGAAAAATATAATCATTAAATTAAAGGATATTTTCATCTATTATGTATATTTATTTACTTTGTGGTTTATAATAATTAAATTAAAGGATATATTCATCTATTATGTATATTTATTTACTATGTGGTTTTTGGAAAATACAATTATTAAAATTTCTTTCTTTAAAAATGCAAGCAACATAATATCAACTTGAAACTCAAAATATTTCATTTGACTTCTTGCAATTTTTTGTTTGAGCTTTAACTAGAACAACAATTCAAAGTGTTTGAGCAGTTGAATATGATTATTCATTAATTTTTCAGTTGAAGATGAGTACGTTTAGCGTTGGCAAGATTTCATGAAGAACAAAATGCTAATACAGGATATAATACAAATGTCACAAAAAGCATTGGCAAGAGTTTTTGCATCATGAAGAACAAACAAAATGTTGATACATGATATAATACAAAAGTCACAAAATTTCCACTAATAATCTGCAATTTAGCAAGCTGCATAATAAAATCTAAAAAATTAACAACAACATTTATTATCGCTTAGAAGATGAATTAAATTGACTCTGTTTGATTAGAAGAGAAGTCCAATTATAGCTTTATTATAAATTATTACTATTAATTATAAAAAGAAACACACACACACATATAACAAGTCACAAAATTCTTAATCATGAAAATTCATCACCATTTACCATGGAGATTCTTAATGTGACGATAGACTTTCTTACAAAAGAGAAATTCAATTACAAATTTATTTTAAATTATTATTATTAATTATCAAAAGAAATACACACACACATATAACAAGTAACAAAATTCTTAATCAAGAAAATTCATCACCATTTTACCATGGAGATTCTTAATGTGATGATGAATTTTGTGAGCCTCCCTCAGGCTTGACAACTCCATCCTCCATTGCTAGTCACTACCTTCTATGTCAGAGAATAAACCCCACACTCAAAATATATTCTATATATTCTCATATTGTTCCCCTCTTAAATTCAGAGAATTTCCAGCACTTCAAACGACTACAAACAAAACAAAAGAACAATACATTATACAAGGAAATCTCTGTGCCGAGAGTTCTGTAATTGCTGACATTCTAATTAGGCCCCTGAATCTCAAATGGATAGCTTTCTGCAACCGCTGACAGACTAATTAGGCCACTGTAGGATAGGATATTTTTGTTTAGAAACCTCAAGAATTGTAAAAATTTAGCATTTTTTAATGAATAATTTTTATACATTTAATAAAGTTCAGATAAACATTTGTATCTATCCACCTGAATAATGTGATTCTTGAAGCTCACGTTTTCCTTCACCTTTCGTGTGCGGTATTCAATATAGAGAACACTGATAAGGTAAGTGGTCCAAATTCCCATCAACCCATATAAAACTCGAAACAGGAATCCTGACACCATTCCCAGCTGAGAGAATGAGTAAGGCAATGTTAGAAGTACTTGTGCTACCTGCAATTCCAAACCCAAAACACTCAAATTTTGAGCTCCTCCTAAATAATTAGTACATACATATACTAAAAGAACAAAAAAGTGAACAAACAAGAACAACTAAGAGTTCACAGTTGCATCAAATTCCAGTCACTACAACATAGATGCAAAAGATTTGCTTAAACAACTCAGCTTACATAGGGTGAATAAGAATAACAGGGCTTGCATAGCAATGGTAGTAAACTTGAGTAGTTTGTCAGTCTCCATTAACAACAAGATAAATGGAGTTCAATTGTTCCTATCTCCATTCCCTTGAATCTAAGCCACAACCCAGTACAATACAGTAGACAAAAATAACCCTAAGACACACACATAGAGGTATAAATTACAATTACAATGCAATTCCCTTAATAAACTTGTTTGTTGCCACTAAATAATTGTATGCATGTTAGCTTTCAAGCAATTTCAGGTATGGTATATCTGCAGAGTATGAATTTTGTGAGCCTCCCTCAGGCTTGACAACTCCATCCTCCATTGCTAGTCATTGCCTTCTATGTCAGAGAATAAACCCCACACTCAAAACATATTCTATATTATCTCATATTGTTCCCCTCTTAAATTCAGAGAATTTCCAACACTTCAAATCACTGCAAACAAAACAAAAGAACAATACATTATACAAGGAAATCTCTATGCCCAGAGTTCTGTAATTGCTGACATTCTAATTAGGCCCTTGAATCTCAAATGGATAGCATTTTGCAACCGTCGACAGACTAATTAGGCCACTGTAGGATATGATATTTTTGTTTAGAAACCTCAAGAATTGTAAAAATTTAGCAGTTTTTTAATGAATAATTTTTATACATTTAATGAAGTTCAGATAAACATCTGTATCTATCCACCTGAATAGCGTGATTCTTGAAGCTCACGTTTTCCTTCACCTTTCGTGTGCGGTATTCAATATAGAGAACAGTGATAAGGTAAGTGGTCCAACTTCCCATCAACCCATATAAAACTTGAAACAGGACTCCCAACACCATTCCCAACTGAGCGAATGAGTAAGGCATTGTTAGAATTACTTGTGCTACCTGCCATTCCAAACCCAAAACACTCAACTTTTGAGCTCCTCCTAAATAATTAGTACATACATATATTAAAAAAACAAAAATGTGAACAAACAAGAACAACCAAGAGTTCACAATTGCATCAAATTCCAATCACTACAACATAGTTACAAAAGATTTGCTTAAACAACTCAGCTTACATAGGATGAATAAGAATAATAGGGCTTGCATAGCACTGGCAGTAAACTTGAGTAGTTTGTTAGTCTTCATTCACAACAAGCTAAATGGAGTATAATTGTTGTTGTCTCCATTCCTTTGAATCCAAATACACAACCTAGTACAGTACAGTACACAAAACAAACATTATACTTTCCATAAAAATAACTAACTGCTAATCAAACTGCCACCTAGAAATGAAATGCAAAGTTACACCCGTACACATAGGTACCTTGCCAAGGAAGAATGAAACCCAATCAATAAATATGCTTAGCACTTCAACCTAAGATTCACACTACTTATCATATTCAAACTTCAAGATCCAAATTCAAAATATATGTCAGAGTGCACTTAATAAATCCAGATCTAAGATATAAAGTTTGGTCAATTAGATATTTTTCCAGACATTTTTAACAATCAAAAGAGAATTTTCACAACCATTTAAATTTAATACAGACCATTCACTGTGAGCAAAATTGAACACACTGGAAAGAATAAGTAGCCCTGCATAGCAATGACACCAAACTTGTTAGTGCAATGAGTGCACTTAATAAATCTAGTTGCACAACAGGCAACACAACCATTTAAATTTTAAGAGAAACCATTGTAAACAATTTTGGTAGCTGAACACTCTTTTCCAACAATCATTCGTATAACCAGAAAATCAAAAGTTGGCCACAACGTACATGATGGTGATACAAAATAATTGGGGAGAACAACAGAGGGTGAATAAGAATAACAGAGCTAGCATATCAGTGGTAGTAAACTTAAGTAGTTTGTCAGTCTCCATTAACAAGAAGATATATGGAGTACAAATGCTGCTGTCTCCATTCCTTTGAATCCAAAGCCACAACCCAGTACAATACAATAGACAAAAATAACCCTAAGACAGACACATAGAGGTATAAATTACAATTACAATGCAATTCCCTCAATAAACTCATTTGTTGCTTGTAAATAATTTTATGCATATCAACTTTCAAGCAGTTTCAGGTATGGTATATGTGCAGAGTATGAATTTTGTGAACCTCCCTCAAGCTTGACAACTCCATCCTCCATTGCTAGTCATTGCCTTCTATGTCAGAGAATAAACCCCACACTCAAAACATATTCTATATAATCTCATATTGTTCCCCTCTTAAATTCAGAGAATTTCCAGCACTTCAAACCACTGCAAACAGTTCCTTTGAATCCAAAGCCACAACCCAGTATAGTACAGTAGACAAAAATAACCCTAAGACAAACACATAGACGTATAAATTACAATTACAATGCGATTCCCTTAATAAACTCGTTTGTTGCCAATAAATAATTGTATGCATGTCAGCTTTCAAGTAGTTTCACGTATGGTATATGTGCCAAGTATGAATTTTGTGAGCCTCCCTCAGGCTTGACAACTCCATCCTCCATTGCTAGTCATTGCCTTCTATGTCAGAGAATAAACCCCACACTCAAAACATATTCTATTTTCTCTCATATTATTCCCCTCTTAAATCCAGGGAATTTCCAGCACTTCAAACCACTGCAAACAAAACAAAAGAACAATACATTATACAGGGAAATCTTTGTGCCCAGAGCTCTGTAATTGCTGGCATTCTAATTAGGCCCCTAAATCTCAAATGGATAGCTTTCTGCAACCGCCGACAGAACCACTGCAAACAAAACAAAAAAAACAATACATTATACAAGGAAATCTCTATGCACAGAGTTCTGTAATTGCTGACATTCTAATTAGGCCCCTGAATCTCAAATGGATAGCTTTTTGCAACCGCTAACAGACTAATTAGGCCACTGTAGGATAGGATATTTTTGTTTAGAAACCTCAAGAATTGTAAAAATTTAGCATTTTTTAATGAATAATTTTTATACATTTAATAAAGTTCAAATAAACATCTGTATCTATCCACCTGAATAATGTGATTCTTGAAGATCATGTTCTCCTTCACTTTTCGTGTGTAGTATTCAATATAGAGAACACTAATAAGGTAAGCGGTCCAACTTCCCATCAACCCATAGGAAACTTGAAACAGGACTCCTGACACCATTCCCAACTGAGAGAATGAGTAAGGCAATGTTAGAAGTACTTGTGCTACCTGCAATTCCAAACCCAAAACACTCAACTTTTGAGCTCCTCTTGAACAATTAGTACATACATATATTAAAAAAACAAATATGTGAACAAACAAGAACAACCAAGAGTTCACAATTGCATCAAATTCCAGTCACTACAACATAGCTGCAAAAGATTTGCTTAAACAACTCAACTTACATAGGGTGAATAAGAATAACAGGGCTTGCATAGCAGTGGCAGTGAACTTGAGTAGTTTGTTAGTCTCCATTCACAACAAGATAAATGGAGTATAATTGCTGCTGTCTCCATTCCTTTGAATCCAAAGCCACAACCCAGTACAGTACAGTAGACAAAACAAACGTTATAATTTCCATAAAAATAGTTGACTGCTAATCAAACTGCCACCTAGAAATGAAATGTAAAGTTACAGCCGTACACATAGGTATCCTGCCAAGGACAAATGCAACCCAATCAATAAATCCGCTTAGCACTTCAACCTAAGATGCACGCTACTTATCATATTCAAACTTCAAGATCCAAATTCAAATTATATGTTAGAGTGCACTTAATAAATGTAGATCTAAGATATAAAGCTTGGTCAATTAAATATTTTTCCAGACATTTCCAACAATCAAAAGAGAAATTTCACAACCATTTAAATTTAATATAGACCATTCATTGTGAGAAAAATTGAACAGGCTCGAAAGAATAAGAAGCCATGCATAGCAGTGACACCAAACTTGTTAGTGCAATGAGTGCACTTAATAAATCTAGTTGCACAACAGGCAACATCAACCATTTAAATTTTAAGAGAAACCATTGTAAACAATTTTGGTAGCTGAACACACTTTTCCATCAATCATTCATATAATCAGAAAATCAAAAGTTGGCCACAACGTACATGTGATGATACAAAATAATTGGGGAGAACAACAGAAGGTGAATAAGAATAACAGGGCTTGCATAGCAGTGGCAATAAACTTAAGTAGTTTGTCAGTCTCCATTAACAACAAGATAAATGGGGTACAATTGTTGTTGTCTCCATTCCTTTGAATCCAAAGCCACAACCCAGTACAATACAATAGACAGAAATAACCCTAAGACAGACACATAGAGGTATAAATTAAAATTACAATGCAATTCCCTTAATAAACTCGTTTGTTGCCTGTAAATAATTTTATGCATATCAACATTCAAGCAGTTTCAGGTATGGTATATATCCAGAGTATGAATTTTGTGAACCTCCCTCAGGCTTGACAACTCCATCCTCCATTGCTAGTCATTGCCTTCTATGTCAAAGAATAAACCCCACACTCTAAACATATTCTATATAATCTCATTTTGTTCCCCTCTTAAATTCAGAGAATTTCCAACACTTCAAACCACTGCAAACAAAACAAAAGGAAAATACTTTATACAAGGAAATATCTGTGCCGAGAGTTTTGTAATTGCTGACATTCTAATTAGGCCCTTGAATCTCAAATGGATAGATTTCTGTAACCACCCATATACTAATTAGGCCACTATAGGATAGGATATTTTTGTTTAGAAACCTCAAGAATTGTAAAAAATTAGCATTTTTTAATGAACATTTTTTATACCTTTAATAAAGTTCAGATAAATATCTGTATCTATCCACGTGAATAACTTTATTCTTGAAGCTCACATTCTCCTTCTCTTTTCGTATGCGGTATTCAATATAGAGAACACTAGTAAGGTAAGCGGTCCAACTTCCCATCAACTCATAGAAAACTTGAAATAGGACCCCTGACACCATTCCCACCTGAGAGAATGAGTAAGTTAATGTTAGAAGTACTTGTGCTACTTGCAATTCCAAGCCCAAAACACTCAACTTTTGAGCTCCTCCTGAATAATTAGTACATACATATGTTAAAAAAACAAAAATGTGAACAAACAAGAACAACCAAGAGTTCACAGTTGCATCAAATTCCAGTCACTACGACATAGCTGCAAAATATTTTCTTAAAAATTGAGCTTACAGTGGGCAAAACAATAACCCAAGTGTAACAAGTGTCATAACAAAATGAAGATACAGAATATGCTAAAGGCTCACAAGGTTTTTGTCACTTGGGTTCAGTTTGTACAGAGCAGGACCAAGATCAAAATCTTCATTCAATAAGCCCTTTAGGGGCCAAATGGCACTCATAAAACTAAAAATGAAATAGCTGAATGCAAGAGATATTGAATTTGGAAACTGGGTCAATCAAAACATTCAAGTTAGGTAGGATGCAGATGCAAATGTAGTTACTCCTATGAGAAAAAGCCTTGAATGGAAAGGCATACTGCAAGCTACATTTGTGCTGTATATTGAATGGAAAAACCTGCAACAAGTCATGAAACATAGAAAATTGTAATGGTAGAAACAAAACATAAAGGTGAATTTGAACATTGCCAACAATAGTTTCAATCACCACACTAATCTTTAGAGAGTGGTTCTGCGCTGAGAGCCAGAGTTGGATCTCTGTTGATAATCTAGTGAGCAATAACAAACATTGAAAAATCATTTTCAAGGCCTTGAAAGATGTAACCAAATTAAATTGACACAATGGAGACGCCGTTGTTGTTGTGATGGGTCGTAACAATGGAGTATGTGAATGGCATGAGTAAGGAAATTATGTAGTGGCTGCAACTAATTCAAATTTGATTAAAACACACAGAAATGAGGGAGAATGGGCAATAATAATGAAGCGAGGGTAGTTAGGACGCAACTGAAAAGTAGTCAATTATGAGATAAACAGAGGGTAAGGAGTCAGTTATGAGATCAACCGAGAGTAAGGAGTCAAGTAAGGAGGAGTCAATTATGAGATCAACAGATGGCAACATTTTAGTCATCTAACACTTAATCTAATGGTGTATAACAATGACAACAAGGATCAGAGGGGAGTTCATTTCAAAGGGAAACGCCTTACGGTGTAATTATACAAATTACATAATTCAAAATTATTATTTTTCCAAAACATGTTTAAGGAATTTTAAATAAATATTAAAAATATATATATACCTAAAAAAATCCCAAACATCCAAATAATTAAAATACACTACCATTTTCCAAAGCACAAACTAAAAATGCTACTTTTCCACTTCTTTTTTATGTTAAGAAATTTCATCAATTCTCTCTCACACATGATGAGATACAAGATTCAATCAATCCAATGACTGTGCACTGCCTCTCTGTCACCACCTACTCTGAAGAGACAAAGTCAAAGAGCCTAGGATTTGGAACTCACTAGTACTTGTAGTTAGTGGAAATTGAAAAGGTATATACAGATGAGAAGAGGTTATACAGTTTGATTGATCCTATGGTTAAAGCATGTGTTTATTTCTAAGACGTCACATGTTCAAAACCAGATATATTACAAACAACGGGGTCTTATACACTAATTTGATGATATAAAAGAATATTTATGGCCCATTGTCCCACAAATAAGGGGTACCGTAAGCCCCATTACCTTAAATTTGGATCATTATATGTGTGTGTGTGTGTGTGTGTGTGTGTAATCGTGTTAAATATTTTTTTTTAAGGATTTTATTTTATATAAGTATTTTTTTAAATGAATGATAATTTTAGAGTTAAAATGAATTTATGTTGTATAATTATTCTAATAAATGTGTTTATTTTGGAATAAGATTTCTAAAAAAAATTAATTATCAATAATTATTAGATGGATGGCAAGGATTTAACTTTTATGGAATACTCTAGAATATTCTTAATTATAGTCACAAATATTTGATGATATAAAAGAATATTTATGGTCCCTTGTTCCACAAACAAGGGGTATGGGCTGTGACCTTATTTGTTTTTTAAAATTTTAAAGGATTTTATGTTATGTAAGTATTTTTTTTTAAATGAATGATAATTTTAGAGTTAAAATGGATTTATGTTGTATAATTATTCTAATAAATGTGTTTATTTTGGAATAAGGTTTCTAAAATTTAAATTTAACTATCAATAATTATTAGATGGATGACACAGATTTAACTTTCATGGAATACTCTAGAATATTCTTAATTATATTCACAAATTAAAGGTTGAAATTTATTTAAAAAGTAACTATGCCATTTTGTTTTTTTAATTAAATTGATTAATTAAAAAAACTGTCATATGAACATGAGTTATGTTGTTTTGGGTAGGTGGTAATAGTAAGCCAGGGTATTAACCCATAGTATTGTAACTAAGCATATTGATATGTTAGCAATGTCAATGGTAAAGCATGGGTGAATCTCCATAGTTAAGAATCTTGTTATTATTATTATTATTATTTAAAAACAATTATAATTTAGTTCCTTAATAGTGTTCAGATCTTGTCTAAAGCCACTGCACAAAAGTAGAATGTCGTCTACAAATAATAAGAGTGTGCGATAAAAAGACTATTAACAATCTCAATTCCACGAAGATCACCCCTTAATTTTGTTGCAAGAAGTAAGATACTCAGCCCTTCAACCACTACAAGAAATAAAAGAGGGGATATAGGACACCCTTGTTTCAACCCCCTCTTTATATGAAAATTGGGGAAGTAGCACCATTGATCAAAACAACAAAAGGGACTGTGAAGATGCAACCCATGGCCTAGTTAATGAATGTTATTTCAAAAACCAGGTGTGTCAAGATCAATCGAATGAAGATCCAATTTATTCTGTCATATGCTTTGGAGAGATCAATTTTAGCAATGACTCCTTTCAGTCTTCTAGTCGTTAGACTATGCAACCCTTCCTGAGCTACTCCTATAGCCTCATGGATTTGACGTCCTTGATGGAAGCCAAATTGTTCCTTCCAAACATTCCTTGATAGTATAATTCTGATCCTATTTGCTATGATTTTAGTAATATTTTTGTAGACACAGTTGCATAGCGATACAAGTCTATAATCATCAAAGGCCTAAGGTTTGTCTAGCTTCAGAATAAAAGCAATAAAAGTTGAATTTAAAGGATCATAATTTTTCCCACACTACTGAAAGTCTTCCACCAAATTGTGAAGATCATCCCTAAGTACCTCAAAGAAGACAAGGAAGAATTCTACTGTCCACCCATCAAGTCCCAAAATTTTAACCTTTTGCATCCCTTTCAGCACAACTCTTAGGCCAGGAGGTAACTCTTCAAAGCAAATTGTGAATTTTGCATTGAGATTGATCATAGATATATACATAGAGGGAGAGACTTTAGGGTTTCATCTCCCAGTGTCTCTTCATCTTCTAATTCTCCTTATTTTATTATTTACAATATTTACATGGATTCACATAATCCCAAAGATTATGTGTCAACATTCCCACCCTTAATCTGACAGGATGTTGGTGAGTCCAAGCATCATTCTGAATCTTTCAAAATTTTCTCTTCCAAGTGCTTTGGTGAAGATGTCTGCAATTTTCTCATTTGTGGAACAATGGCATAGATGGATTATCTTGGCCTCAACACGATGTCAAATCAAATGATATTTTGTATTGATATGCTTCGTTCGATCATGGAAATTTGGATTCTTGTCCAACTTTATTGCATAAGTGTTGTCAATCATGAGAGGAGTTGAATGCACTTGTTTCTCCTACGAATCTTCCAGAATTTTCCTAAGCCACATTATTTCCTTTGGTACTTCAGTTGCTGCCACTTATTCTGCCTCAGTTGTGGAATCTGCTAGAATTTATTTTTTGTGTGACCTCCAAGAGAAAGCTCCTGATCCAAGACTCATAATAGAACCTGAACTAGATACCCCAGTTTTTATATCTCCATCGAAGTCTGAATCAGAGTGTCCAATCAAGCTAAAGTCGCCCACCTGTGTATACTTAAGTACAAAGTCTTGAGTTTCTTTCAGTTACTTTAGAACTCTTTTTGCAGTAGACCAATGTCCCTCACAAGGATTTTACATAAACCCGGAGAGGATTCCAACAACAAATGAAATGGTTGGTCTAGTAGTAGTCAAGTAGTTGAGACTTCCTATAAGCTATCCATAATTTGTTCCATCCTCAAATTATTTTCCTTCAATGGATGTGAGTTTTAAGTTTTGTTCCATTGGAGTAGTAAATGGATTTCACTCAGCCATACCGAACTTGTTCAACAAATTTGAAATGTACTTCTTCTGAGAGAAGAATATAAACTTTAGATGTTGAGTTACTTCAATACCAAGATAGCAGTGAACATAGCCCAAGTCAGTCATTTCAAAACCTTTGCTCAATTCATTCTTTATGGATGCAATATAGCTCACATTTTTCCCTATCATCAAAATATCATCTACATACACCACAAGATATACAACTATTTTTCCAACTTTCTTGACAAACAAAGTTGCATCACCAAGATCATAATGTTTGAAGTTGAGTTTCAAAAGATGCTCAGTTAACTTCTCGTACCAGGTTCACAAAGCTTGCTTGAGGCTATACAAGGATTTTACAATTTTGCATACTTTATGTTCCTGACCCTTCACAAAGAATCCTTTTGATTTGGGCATAAAAACATTCTCATTTGGATCTCCATTCAAGAAAGCAATTTTTACATCCATTTGATGGAATTTCCAATGGTTTTGTGCTGCTAAGGAAAAGAGTGTAGAGATGGTAGTGTTGTAGCATTTTTTGGTTGTGATAAGATAGAATAAAATAGTCAAAAAAAATTATTTATTTATTTATTTATTTATTTTTTTCTTTCTGAAAAAATGTTTGAGTTAGGATATGGACATAAAAATATTGAATAAAATGTTTTTGAAAATATCTTGATGATGATGTCCATATCAAAGACATTGTTAGGTTAGATGCCCTAAAAAAAAATCAAGACAAAAAGAAAATGTTAGGTTAGAAAGAAAAGAAAACAAATAAACTCTGAAAGTGAGCAAGTCTAAATGCCACTACTATTTTTTCCGCAAAATAATGGTTGTGTGCAGCTTGTCATAAATGCCACAACCCATGACAGTCAAATAGTTTAATCTTGATTGCTTCATGCTTTAAATTTGATGTTATTATTAGAGAATAAAGAACTGGCCAAACTGTTTAATCTTGGCAGATCAGTAGTTAGGTAGAGAATAATAAGGTGCTCATCAGTTTAATCCGAGCCCTTGGATGTTATAAGGTTAGAGTTAGATAGTTTTCTTTTTTAAATAAAAAGAAAGGAAAAGGGTTTGCTAGCTTAAATGCACCTATTAAGTGAAGAAAAAAATGATAGGATAAGAAAAGGGTAAGTAGAAGAAAGGTTGCAAAAGTATGATAATTCATTGGAAAAAATGTACATTTATCATGTTTTACCATATGTTTCTATGTCCATGAAGAAATTACACAAAGCAAATGAAGGTCTACAAGATCAATTAATTAACTTCCCTCATCCCCATTCATCCCTATATTTACCAATTTCCCCTTCCCACCTTCATATGGTTCATATTCATTCATTTTCCATAAAAAACCCATTTTCCTAAGGTTAAAATCCTTTTTGTCTAGGAAAAGTGAAAACCACATGTTAAATCCCCTTTACCCAAAGAACCCACAAAAAGGTGTTTAGCCTAAGTATTTATGTATATATATGAAGATAAAATAACTAACAAAAAGGCATTATACTTAGTGTATTTCCCCTTTCCGCTCATATTTCATATTAACGCTAACTTATAGTATTAAACCCCTAAAAGTTCCCTTTCCCGTATATTATTAACTCCCTTTACTAAATATCCCGAAAGCATAAGTTTTATTGTAAAACTATGTATTCCATAATACATCGCATATTAGCGGATCACAAACTTTTCAACGTGCATGCACTCTCCTCCGCATTGCGATATGTGATGCGCGATGGACCCGGACCTGACGCAAATATATTTAATAATTCATTGCCCATTTCGCATTCACCCCTCATCGCAAGTCCCGGCTGAAACATACACCCTCTGCCATCGCGATCTATGATATGCGATGGGAACTTGGACCCAATCGCAGTATTATCCATTATTTATTTTCCACATCGCATCCACCCCCTATCGCTTTCCTTTGTGATGGACCTTCCTTCGCTAAACTGTAATTGTGATATGCGATGAACCCGAACCTAACGTCATTTATGCGCCCAATTTCATACTATTTCATGTTCGACATACCTTGTTTTGCAAAGGATTTCTTTATTAATTTTTTTTTACGATTTAACCGAAGAACCAACCTAAACCTCTATTTAACCATAAAACCTCGCTAATCTTAGTTTTTAACTCATAATAAAGTCCATACCGCCATGATTAATCGTTAGGCCCCTCTGTAGCTTTTCCCTCTTACCTTCGTGCTGCTCTTTCGCTCCACCACCATCTAATCCAATGCATTCAAATCCATTAACCCTCAGCGATTCCATGTTGGCTCTCTGTTCGAGCATTACCCGCCCAAAAAAGTAGTATTCCACCAACCTCCCCTTGCTACGTGTCAGGCTTTAGACCATATCGGGTGACCCCTCCAAAAAATCACCTGTGCCTCATTAGCGGTGTGATGAAAACCAAAATCACCTCCTACATAATGACCAAATGACCACTGTTCACTTTGCGCTATAATTCAAAAAGTAAATTGTTTTTCCGTTCAAACGTAAAAATCAACATTTCACTTAGTTTCACCCATTTTACAGTGAAACCTCCACAGAACCTCTGCGACCAATAAAACCATTGTTTTACATTCCGATACACTCTGGACTCCTTCCAATGTCCTTTCGAGCTCAATAAAGCCATTGACGACCTTCTCTGTCACTTATGTTTTCTTAACAATTCCTTTGTTTTGCAGGTAAAAACTCCTGTTCCAGGCTTATAAAGAAAAAAGCCTGCGTATAGTTAGAAGAAAAATACGAAGATCATATCAAATCACTTTACCCTGTAACATAAAATCTAAAATGATTTACTATTGAAAAACACAGTAAAACCCTAAAATGCACAGTAAAGGTAAAAAATAACACAGTAAAGGCTACTTAACAGGGTCAAAGGATATTCACAGAGTTTAAAGAGTATCAGATGAAAGATCAAATGAAGGAATCAACTAGCATAAAGGATACAAACAATGAAGTAGCTTAAAGGGCAAAATATCAAACAACAAAGCCAACACAACCTAAATAAAAGGGACAACAAGAAGCAGTTCAATAGATGCCCCTATCTTCTTGCATGAAGATCTTTCCTTTCCTATAATAATCTTAATTAGTTTTAGGGTGTTTTCTTAGTTTCATTATTGTATAAATAACACTCTTTTCAAGTTGTTATGGGTTCAAGGTTCATTGTTCCTTGCTTGTTAAGTCGTGACTGTTCATTCTACTTTGAACTTGGTTGATCTTTGAAGGAAGCTTTTCTAGACACTTGATGTACTTAGTCTTTCTAGAACCTTAATTCAAAGCAGAGGATTCTGAATTTGGTTTTACACAGTTTGTGTTATCCTGTAAGTTTTTCTAGTTATCAATCATTATGTTTTTCTTCATATGCGTATGACTTATAGAGATATCTAGGTAGGAATAATTGTGTCTCAATTTATTCCTATAAGTGATCATCTATTAAGAGAATGGATTAATGAATTGTCTGTTTAGCTAATACCCTCTAATCAATAAATCATTAGTATCTTTTGTAAGCTTAAGTATACTGCCTTGAATCTTTGGAATGTAGTTTAGAAGGTTTTCATACTGAGGATTGTTCTGTTTTGAAGTCTGGAAACTTCGATAATCATATTATTTTCTGTCTTCTTCTCACCACTATTGGATCTATATCACTATGTAAAGCTTTATAGCAGCCCTTTGCTGAGATATTAATATTATCTAAAGGATTAAGTATTTCAATTCTACATCTGTCTTCATTCATTGGTCTTCCAAAACTAAAACCAAAAACCCCAACAAGTATTTTAGATGCTCTGGCATTGGTACCTGACCTACTACTATCTCAGAGGTACAACATTAGACTGGCATCGTTGTCGGGGATTCAAATTTCTTTAAATTTCCCTTGGGACAACACTATTCATTCATTCCTTTCCTTTAAGGTGATTAAAGGTTTTAGAAAGGTTAAAATCATTCACCTAGGCAACTCCACACTCCCAAGTTGACACCTTTTAAACATACCAGATCTCATTCAAAAGCTGACATAGTTAGTCCTCTGTTAGATCCTAAAAGGCTTCTGAGAAAAGCTAGTTCTAAAAGGGGACACCAACCATCTTCTTCTTCCACTTCAGTCCTACAGTCTGAAGAATTAGAATCATTTGACCCCTATAGTAATATCCCATCTGCTCTTGATTACTCCCATTTATTACCTAGGGTTGCTGAACTTCTAAATAGAGGAGTTGATTTTAAATTAGCCTACCTTATTCATTCATTAGAATCTCATCCAATACCCAGACTACCACCAGGATCACCTAAAATTGAATTTGATTTTGGTTTTAATCTACCAGAATATAAACCCATTGATTTCATATCCACTACCACCTATCATTTTCCTTCCATTTTTGACCGACCTGAAGCTTCTTCTTCTGAAAAACCTGAGGAGACCTTCTCTATATATTCCAATCCTCTCTTTGAAATGAAAGAAGGTATTCGTTTACAAGTCACAAAGCTAGTTCTTAAGAATCATTTGAAGTCTTTTAGGAGATCTCCTCCTCCTTCACCTCCAACTAGTTCATCAACCCCTGAATCACCACCTTCTTCCTCTACTTCTTCTTCATCCTCTAAATCCACAGAAATGCCTCATACTCCACTTGTACAACCTCATACCCCTCAAGCACCTCATACACCACCTGTTATCATGGCTTTCTGACCTATTGTACGGGCTAGATATGCTGCCTTAGTCTTACCTAATAACCTTGATGCATTTCCAGCTGGATACTTAAAATACCTTCCCAAGTACAATGGAGAAACTGGTCCCTAAGCTGAGGACCATCTTCAAGCTTTCCTAGACTTTGCAAACAACATGAATATTGAACAAGAAAATGTTTATATGAAATTGTTTGTATAGTCACTTGAAGGAAATTTGAGGATTTGGTTTACGCAGTTACCAGCAGCTTCCATTAGAAATCGGGAAGAGCTTACAACCATATTTAAAAATCAATGGGGTGTGAAAAGGGATCCTCTTTCCTTCCTCCTAGAATTTGAAGAGCTTAAAAGGAACTTCGGTGAACCAATATTAGATTTTATCAAAAGATTCAATAAAATCTATCACAAAATGTCTGTTGATTGTAAGCCCCCTGTAGCCGTAGCTAAGTATAGATTTTCTAAACCTTTTGATGATGACTTTGTTGTTATGCTACGAGAGAGAAATTCAAGAACTCTTGAAGATATGCAAACAAACTCTATAGAAGTAGAAGCAAATAGGCTAGTCTCAGCTTCTTTAAAGCTTAAGGAAGAAAAGGCCCAAAGAAAACCCAAATCTATTCAAGAAGCCTCTAGTTCCTCTAAGACTAAATATGAAGACTTAAAAATAGATGAGATAACATCTCTTCTTAGAAACTTATCAAATAGGATTTCAAAGATTGAGACCCAACCTAGGATAATACAACAAACAGTTACTAGACCCCAAAACCAAAATCAAGGTTAGTATAAAAGAAATCCACCACTACAAATTCTTTAGAGACCTAGCAATGATCAACAGGTTCCTACTCCTATATTGATAGATGACCAACAACCTGATTATAATACGATGACAATTACTGAAGATATTAATAGTATGGATTCTTCTTCCAATCAAATAGTCATCATTCCTTTCTCACAACAAAATCAGGTTCAAGAAGATTAGGAAGCTTCACAGGTCTCTAAATATCACACTTTCTCTGAATTTTTAATTGCAGATTTAAACAAGAGGTATGATCTTAGGCCTAGGCCTGGTCCTAGGAGACCTCCAAAGCAAACTCCAATAATTGAACCACGTACCAAAACTATTGAAGCTCAAACAACTCTTATTTAGCCCTTAGATTAGTCAATTGATACTACCCAAACTAGTAAAAGCATTTTGACTACATTTAATGTTGAAAAAGAATTAGAGAGGGTTAAGATCCCAATTCCACTTTCAAACTAAAAACCCTGGTCACAAAAGCCAAGTCACAAAATGGATACAAAATACCTTGGTTGATGCTGAAGGTGATGTCATAAGTCTCCAAGACGAAAAAACAACAGTAGTTTTTGGCCCTAGTTCAGACATGATAGATGAGATGGTGCCTCCTTTCTATGTAACTCTTAAAACAAATGATTCCATGTTGTATAATTGTATGCTTGATTCAGGAGCATCACACAACCATATGCCAAAATCTATCATGGACCATTTGAAACTCGACATAACTAGATCCTACCATGACCTGTACACCTTTGATTCTAAAAGGGTGTCCTGTTTGGGATTGATCAAGGATCTAGTGGTTACCCTTGCCCAAATTCTAGTGAAAAGTGTAGTACTTGATATTGTTGTCACATATATCCCTCCCAAGTTTGGAATGCTCCTTTCTAGGTCTTGCTGTGCCAAATTAGGGGGAACTCTACAGATGGATATGTCATATGGTACTATTCCTATTTATGGAGGAGAGAAATTAAGACTATATAGAGAGGTAATATTTGTACATACTATTTGTTAGACTGACCAGCCAAGGAACCATCCAATTTTTGCAATAGATCAAGAATTTGGTTGTTTTCAACTCACTTCAAACCAACATAAAACTCAAGTCAAAATTGAAGAGTTAGTTGAAAGTCCTGAACCAAACTGAACTGATATTTGGAAACTATGCAAAAAAGATGGGGCAAGAGCTGAAGTAGTTTTAATTTCACCTGAAAAAAATAACCCAATCATGTAAATTAGACTTCCAAGTTACAAATAATGTGGCTGAATATGAAGCTTTCCTCTTAGGATTGCAATTAGCCAAAAGCTTAAAAGTTAAAAACTTAAGTGCTTTTACTGATTCAGAACTTATTGTTAAGCAAGTAAGAAATGTTTGCCAAACCAAGCACCCTAGACTTACGTCCTGCCGAAATGAAATATGGGATTCAGTTGAAAACTTCTTTGATGCTTTTAATTTGACTCATATTCCCAGAGATAAGAATATTCATGCAGATGCCTTAGCTGTCTCTGCTAGCTCTTTTAAAATTCCTGATCATACTGATGTACTCTATTAGATACAAGTCAAATATAGGCCATCTATCCCAAATAATATGAAACATTGTCAAATATTCGAAGATGATGAACATTTGAAATCATTTTTGTAGGGAATAGATGATTTTTCATTTCTACAAATTGAAGAAGATAGAACTGAAATAAATGAAAATGCAGACGAAAATGATACTTCAGATTTAAAACCCAAATTGATAATCATGACATTATTCAATTATCTAATATTTTTTCCAAAAGGACTCATTCCTTTAGAAAAATTGTTTGATCAAAATGATGTCCTCCAAAACCCTCAGTCCATTTCTTCAGAAGATGACACAAAAGAGATTAACAATGGAACTGATGAAGATATCAAAAACATCAAAATATGTGCATCTCTAGACCTTGAGATCAAAGCTCAATATCTTAAGTTACTGCAAAATTATAAGGATGTTTTTTCTTGGACTTATGCTGATCTGAAGACCTGTGATACTTCATTAATACACCATAAGATTCCTTTGAAGCCAGAAGCAAAACCTTATCAACAGAAACTTAGAAGGATAAATCTAGCCCTTATACCAACAATAGAAAGGCAGATTAAGAAAATGCTAGATGCTCAGATCATCCTCCCTCTTAGATATTCTAATTGGGTTGCAAATCTAGTTCCTGTTAGAAAGAAAAATGGAGAAATAAGACTCTGTGTGGATTTTAGAAATTTGAGCAAGGCATCATTAAAAGATAATTATCCTTTTCCCAAAATGAATCAGTTACTTCAAATGGTTTTAGGAGCACAAATACTTTCTATGCTTGATGGTTTTTTAGGTTACAATCAGGTGAATGTTGATACAACAGACAGAGAGAAGACAACCTTTACTACACCTTGGGGTACATTCATTTACACTAGGATGCCATTTGGCTTAACCAATGCTGGAGAAACATTTCAGAGAGCTATGGACATAGATTTTATGGGTCAGGTAAATAAATTTGTGGTTATTTATCTTGATGACATAACTATTTTTTCTAAATCTGATCAGAAACATCTAAAGCACTTGATTAAGGTTTTTGACAGGTGTAGAAAATTTGGAATATCATTGAACCCTAAGAAGTCCTTGTTTGCTGTTAAAGAAGGAAAATTGTTGGGCCATATAATTTCAAAGGAGGGAGTAGTAATTGACCCCAAACAAGTATCTGCCATTGAAACATTGACCTTACCTAGAAACAAGAAGGAAATTCAAGCTTTTCTAGGCAAGATTAATTTTCTAAGGATATTTATTCCAAATTATGCAGAGATTGTAAAATATATAACTGACATGCTCCGAAAGAACCATGAAGTCAAATGGACTACCTCTTCTAGGCATGCATTTGAACAAATAAAAAGAGCTATCTCTGAAGCTCCCACCTTAGCCAACCCTGATTATACTAAGACATTTAGTATTTTCTCTTTTGC
Organism: Pinus taeda; assembly: GCA_000404065.3. NCBI lineage: Eukaryota > Viridiplantae > Streptophyta > Pinopsida > Pinales > Pinaceae > Pinus > Pinus taeda. The sequence goes on along the minus strand of APFE031352214.1, from coordinate 44,981 downwards.
ATCTGAAACAAACCTTGCTGCTATTATATTATAGAAAAATGAAGATTCTCGTGACAAACCCATAGCCTTTTTCAGCAACGTTATGAGAGATGTTGAGCTTAAGTATGAAATAATTGAGAAGAAATCCTATGCCCTCATTCAAGCCTTGAAATCATTCAGAATGTATGCCTTACATTCACCTATTACTGCTTATGTCCCTAATAGTGCTGTGAAAATTTTCCTAACCCAACCAGACATTGATGGGAAAAGAGGTAGATGGATCACTCAGATTCTGGAGTTTAATCTAACTATGAAGACTACCAAGCTAGTAAAAGGTCAAGGATTAGCCAAGCTTCTAGCTGAATCCAACTGTAAAGTACTTGGAACCAATTCTGTTTTAGAAATACAAGAGAAGAATACACAAGAACCTTCTGTCCTTGTAGAAGGGCAGAATCCAAAAGAACATTCCCTTCATCCTAAAGAAAATAACCCACAAGAACCTCTACCTTCAGAGTAGATCAATCCTATACACATTGATGACAAATTGTTGTTGTCAAACTGGTATCAAGATATTGTAAATTTCTTGATACATTTTGAGTGTCCAGCATTGTTCTCCAAAATCCAGTGTAAAATCCTTAAGTTAAAATCAGTCAAGTACTGCATTATAAAGGAAAATTTATACTGGAAAGATCCATTGAATATTTTTTTATTATGTTTAACAGAATCAAAAACTAAAGGAATCATTGATCAGTTTCATACAAGATTTTGTGGGGGACATTATGCTTGGAGAGCAACAACATACAAGATTCTGAGGGGAGGATTTTAATTGCCCACATTGTTCTTACAAGTAGGGGCAAAGGTCAGAGGTTGTGTTCCTTGTCAAATTTTTGCTGGTAAACAAAAATTAGCGGCTCTTCCACTCGTTCCATCAATAGTTTCAACACCTTTTTCTCAATGGGGATTCGATTTTGTTGGAGAGATTCACCCCACTTCAAGTAATCAGCATAGATGGATCCTCACTACAATAGACTACTTTACTAAATGGGTGAAAGAAATTCCAATCAGAAATGCTACTGATTCAGTAGTAATTAAGTTTATTGAGGAGAATATTTTATCTAGATTTGGTTTCCCAACTCAAATTGTCACTGATAATGCAACAACATTTTCTAGTGTTAAAATGACTGATTTTTGCCAAAAATATCAGATTATATTACATCATTTAACTCCATACTACCCTCAAGGTAATGGCCTTGTAGAGTCATCAAACAAAAGTCTGGTAAAGTTAATAAAAAAGACTCTATATGATCATAAGAAGAGTTGGGATTCACATTTGATTTATGCAGTATGGGAAAACAAAATTACTCCAAAGAGATCAACTGGAGAATATCCATTTCAATTAATCTATGGGAAAGATGCAGTCTTCCCTACCAATTTGGCCTTCCTTGTTTTAAAATTCCTGCAGGATTCAACAGATGAACCTGATGATTTTTCAAGAATAATAAATCAGATTATTGAACTTAATGAAAATAGAGATGAATTTCAACACAAATTGAAGAAATATCAGAATAAGATGAAGGCCCTGTTTGATAGAAGAGACATGGAAAGGGAGTTTAAGGAAGGTGGTCTAGTTCTAAGATGGGATGCCATGAGAGAAGAGAAAGGAAAGCATGCCAAATTTGACAACCTATGGTTTGGACCTTTAGCAATTGTTGAAGTGAAGGGTAACAACACTTTTGTGCTACAGAATCTTGAGGGGATATATTCCACTTATCCTGTAAATGGAAGGTTTCTCAAACATTACATTCAGTACTAAGAAGTTGAAATAGTTTTCTTGTAAATACTCCAGCTTTCTTTTACTTTTCAAAATGTTAGTATGATTTTTTACAGCAAGGACTCCATAGCCCGAGGAGAAGGCACATGGATCTGCAGGTTCTCTACATTCTACAGGAGAAAGCAGTCCCCAGATGGAGCCAATGTTGTAGCATTTTTTGGTTTTGATAAGATAGAATAAAATAGTAAAAAAAATAAAAAAAATATTTTGAAAAAATGTTAAGTTTGGATATGGACATAACAATATTGAATAAAATGTTTTTGAAAATATCTTGATGATGATGTCCATATCAAAGAATATGTTAGGTTAGATGCCCTAAAAAAGAACAATACAAAAAGAAAATGTTAGGTTAGAAAGAAAAGAAAACAAATAAATTTTGAAAGTGAGCAAGTCTAAATGCCACTACTATTTTTTCCGCAAAATAATGGTTGTGTGCAACTTGTCATAAATGCCACAACCCATGACAGTCAAATAGTTTAATCTTGACTGCTTCATGCTTTAAATTTGATGTTATAATTAGAGAATAAAGATCTGGCCAAACTGTTTAATCTTGGCAGATCAGTAGTTAGATAGAGAATAATAAGGTGCTCATCAGTTTAATCTAGGCCCTTGGATGTTATAAGGTTAGAATTAGATAGTTTTCTTTTTGTAAATAAAAAGAAAGGAAAAGGGTTTGTTAGCTTAAATGCACCCATTAAGTGAAGAAAAAATGATAGGATAAGCAAAGGGTAAGTAGAAGTAAGGTTGCAGAAGTATGATCATTCATTGGACAAAATGTACATTTATCATGTTTGACCATATGTTTCTATGTCCATAAGGCAATTACACAAAGCAAATGAATGTCTACAAGATCAATTAATTAACTTCCCTAGTCCCCATTCATCCCTATATTTACTAATTTCCCCTTCCCACCTTCATATAGTTCATATTCATTCATTTTCCATAAAAAACCCATTTTCCTAAGGTTAAAATCCTTTTTGCCTAAAAAAGTGAAAACCACATGTTAAACCCCTTTTACCCAAAAAAACCCACAAAAAGGTGTTTAGCCTAAGTATTGATGTATATATGTGAATAGCAAATAACTAATGAAAAGGCATTATACTTAGTGTATTTCCCCTTTCCGCTCATGTTTCTTATTAACACTAACTTATAGTATTAAACCACTCCAAGTTCCCTTTCCTGTATATTATTAACTCCCTTTACTAAATATCCTGAAACCATAAGTTTTATTGTAAAACTATGTATTCCATAATACATCGCATATCAACGGATCACAAACTTTTCAATGTGGATGCACTCTCCTCTGCATTGCGATATTCGATGCGCATGGACCCAGACCCGCCACAAATATATTTCATAATTCATTTCCCATTTCGCATCCATCCCTCATCCCAAGTCCCGGTTGAAACATACACCCTCCGCCATTGTGATCTCCGATATGCGATGGGAACTCAGACCCAATCGCAGTATTATCCATGATTTATTTTTCACATTGCGTCCGACCCCTATCGCATTCCTTTGCGATGGCCTTCCTTCTTTAAACTGCGATTGCAATATGCGATGAACCCAAACCCGACGTCATTTATCCGCTCGAGTTCATACTATTTCAAGTCCACCATACCTTGTTTTGCAAATGATTTCTTTGTTAAAATGTTTGTATGATTTAAGCGAAGAACCAACCTAAACCTCTATTTAACCATAAAACCTCGCTAATCTCAGTTTTTAACTCATAATAAAGTCCATAGTGCCATGATTAATCATTGGGACCCTCCGTTGCTTTTTCCTCTTACCTCTGCGCTGCTCTTTCACTCCACCCCATCCGATCCAATGCATTCAAATCTAATGACCCTCAACGATTTCGGGTTGGCTCTTTGTTCGAGCATTACCCACCCGAAAAAGTTGTAATCCATAGACCTCCCCTTGGTACCTGTCAAGCTCTAGACCATATAGAGTGACCCCTCCCAAAAATTGTCCACGCCTCATAAGTGATGTGACGAAAACCAAAACCACCTCTCGCATAATGACAAAATGACCATTGTTCACTTTGCGCCATAATTTAAAAAGTAAACTTCTTTTATGTTCAAACGTAAAAATCACCATTTTGCTTTATTTCGCCCATTTTATAGTGAAACCTCCATAAAACCTGCGCGACCAATAAAACCATTGTTTTACCTTCCGATATGCTCTGGACTCCTTCCAATATCCTTTTGAGCTCAATAAAGTCATTGACGACCTTCTCTGTCACCTATGTTTTCTTAACAATTTCTGTGTTTTGTAGGTAAAAACTCATGTTCCAAACTTACAAAGAAAAAAGCTTGCATATAGTTAGAAGACAAATACGAAGATCATATCAAATCACTTTACCCTGTAACATAAAATCTAAAAAGATTTACTGTTGAAAAACACAGTAAAAACCTGAAATGCACAGTAAATGTAAAAAAGAACACAGTAAAGGCTACTCAGCAGGGTCAAAGGATATTCATAGAGTTTAAAGAGTATAAGATGAAAGATCAAATTAAGGAATCAACCAGCATAAAGCATAGAAACAATCAAGCAGCTTAAAGGGAAAAATATCAAACAATAAAGCCAACACAAACTGAATAAATCGGACAGCAAGAAGCAGTTCAATAGCTGCCCTTATCTTCTTGCATGAAGATCTTTCCTTTCCTACAGTAAACCTTAATCAATTTTAGGATATTTTCTTGGTTTCATTATTGTATAAATAACACTCTTTTCGAGTTGTTAAGAGTTCAAGGTTCATTGTTCCTTGCTTTTTAAGTGCGACTGTTCATTCTACTTTGAACCTGGTTGCACTTTTTAAGGAAGCTTTTCTAGACACTTGATGTATTCAGTCTTTTTGGAACCTTGATATAAAGCAGAGGATTCTGAATTTGGTTTTACACAGTTTGTGTTATCCTGTAAGTTTTTCTAGTTATCAATCATTATGTTTTTCTTCATATGCTTATGACTTATAGAGATCTCTAGGTAGGAATAATTGTGTCTCAATTTATTCCTATAAACTCCTGAAGTGATCATCTATTAAGAGAATGGATTAATGAACTGTCTATTTAGCTAATCCCATATAATCAATAAATCATCAGTATCTTTTGTAAGCTTAAGTATATTGCCTTGAATCTTTGGAACATAGTTCAGAAGGTTTTCATACTGATGATTGTTCTGTTTTACAGTTTGGAAATTGTGATAATCATATTATTTTCTGTTTTCTTCTCACCACTATTTGATCTATATCACCGTGTAAAGCTTTATAGCAGCCCTTTGCTGAGATATTAATATTATCCAAAGGATTAAGTATTTCAATTCTACATCTATCTTCATTCATTGGTCTTCCAAAACTAAAACCAAAAACCCCAAAACGATTATTTTAAATGCTCTGGCATTGGTAGCTGACCTACTACTATCTCAGAGGTACAATAGGTAGCCCATTTTTCTGTGGGGCAAAATTCTCCTCATAATCGACCCCTTCCTTTTCTACAAAGAATTTTGCTACAAGCCTGCGTTTATGCTTGTCACATGAGCCATCAAATTTATACTTGTTCTTATAATCCCACTTGCAACCTATTGGTTTGGATTCCAATGGAGGATCAACTAGCTTCCAGGTGCCATTCTTTATCAAGGCATCATATTATTTCTTAATCGCTTCTTTCCATTCATCATGAGAAGAAACTTCTTTGAAGGAAGTGGGTTCAATATCTATAGACAAATTCAATTCACAATCATAAGAAACACCCATATCAATAGGTGAATTAGAATCATTTACATCATCTCCATTTTGTCTGGTTGAGCTTCTTGTTCCTATATTTCCAACCTCATCAGGACGAACACTTTCAAGTGTCTTTGTGAGCATTTTTTTAGGACCTTTCTGAGATGGCCTGAGCTACTCAATTGACTAAGATTGGATTGAATCAAGATTTAGTCTCCCAATTATGTCAATCACATCACTCAAAGTATCATCAGTGGCTGGAGCTTCAAGTGTGGGAGATGGTACTTCAGAAGAAGATTCCACTTATTGATCTAGTATAGGAATCCCCCCTTCAAGATGTGGAATCTCATTAACAAGTTATTGAAAATACTTTGCATGTCTGAATCTATCCAAGTGATCAAGGTGCCACTCAACAACATTGCCAGTCTTTGAAGATTTAAGAAATATCACATCTTTAGATATTATTAAATTCTTGTTCACTTCATCATAGAGACATTATGCTTTGGAGGTATTTGAGTACCCTAAGATGATAGATTTGTGATTCCTTGCACTGATTTTGTTTCTTTGTTCCTTAGATATCAAGGCATAATAGGTGGAACCAAAAACCCTGAGATTCCTCTCTGAACGAATTTGTCCATACCACATTTCATAAGGAGTCTTGTTTTTTATAGCATTAAATGGGCACTTATTCTTTACATACAAAACACATAGAACTGCATCAGCCCAAAACATCAGCTTAACATTCTTGAAAACATCATGGTACGTACCATATATAAGATTGTCCTATTCATTCTTTCAACTACTCTATTTTGTTGGGTATTATAAGGCACAATTGTTTGATATTTGATCCCATTTTATGCAACCAACTCACAAAATAAAATAAGATATAGATTCAACGACTTCAAAATAAGAATCTTTGAGGGGGAAACCTCCTTTACATTACACAAATGAATAATTCTTGATGATACAAATGAAAAAACCTCATTTCTATATATATGAGTCTAAGGGGTCACAATATAGTCAGATTCGACATAACAATAATAATACAAAGGCACAACAATAACAATAGTGGGCTTCAATGGGGCACAATAATAACAATATGGGGACCACATTGGCACAACAATAATAATAAGGGACTACAATGACAATAATAATGGGGGCATACACTAGTGTTATAGGAACCTAACATTCTCCTCTCCTTCAAAAAAGTGTTTTCCTCAACGCTTGAGTAGTTATGGATTCTTCTATATAAAATTCTCATCCTCCCATGTGGAATCTTTAGTGGGTAGGTTCTTCCCCTTGATGAGATACTTTGAAATTGATTGATTTTGTAGCTATTGAGTTCTTGTTTCTGTGACTGCTTCAGGTTCCAATATGATTTTTCCTTCCTCGCTAAGTTCTGAAAATATTGTTTGAACTGGGAGCTTTTCCCCTATAACCTTCTTTAAGCATGAAACATGGAAAATTGGGTGCACTCGGGAAGATGCAGGAAGCTCTAATTTGTATGCCATAATACCAAACTTTTGCAACACCTTGTACGGACCATAATACTTTGGTGCATATTTATTATCCTTCTTATCTTGCTTGAGGGACATTTATTTGTATGGTTGTAGTTGTAGAAATACCCAGTCACCTACATCAAAAATTTTTCCACCATGATATTGATCTGCCTATTGTTTCGTTCTTTTCTGCACCAAAGTGAGGTTATCTTTTAAGAGTTACAGAGCTTTTTGTTGCTGCTCGATGTGATATGGGGTCATTTTTATTGCAGTATGGAAGGAAGTGTTATACCACCATTAAGCCAGAGGAAACTACTTGACCCATTATGTATGTTTATCAGATACAAAGTAATGAAGATATCCTTCCAAACATTTGTTCAGTATCTCACTTTTCCCATCAAATTGAGGATGATAAGATGAGCTATGAGCTAACTAAGTACCCAAACAAAAAAATAATTCCGTCCAAAAATTCGTAGTGAAAATGGGATCTCTGTCACTTACAATAATATTTGGGTTTCCATGTATCTTTTCAATTGTTTCGATAAATGCAGTAGAAAATATACTGGCTTTAAATGGATGAGATAATTCACAAAAGTGTGCATAATTGGTAATTCTATCAATTACCACCATGATGACACTCTTTCCTTCGGACTTGGGTAAACCTGTCATAAAATCCATTGAACCCTCCTCCCAACATTGACTTGGAATGGATAAAGGTTGTATCAGACCCTAGGTCTTAATTGTCTCAACTTTATTTTGTTAGCAAACCAAACATTCTGCCACAAACTTTTGGATATCAGATTTAAGGCCATCCCAAAAAAATTCCTTCTTAACCCTGTGGTAAGTTTTTAAAAATCATGAGTGCCCTCCTAAGGGAGAGGTGTGCAATTCCAGAAGAATCTTTTGTTTGAGTGGTAATTCCTACAGAGGTATAACCGATCTTTGTACCATAACGAATCATTATTCCAAATAAATGTATCAGATGCACTGAGATCTTCCTACAATAGTTGAATGAGTGCCCACACTTCTTTGTCATTCTTCCATTCATCCATTGCTTCGTTTATCCAATCTAGTTGGATAATAGAAATGGCACAAAGAAATGCTTCCATCTCCTCATCCTTTCTTGAGAGTGCATCTACAACAACATTTTGCTTCCCTTTTTTTATAGATGATTTCAAAGTCATAACCCAGCATCTTTGTTCTAAAAAGTATTTAAGACTATCATGATCTGTTTTTATGTTGAAGTGTCTTCCCATTAGGTAAGGTCGCCATTTCCTAAGTGCATTTAGTATTGCCAACATTTCCTTCTCATTAATAGCTTTGTGTAAGTACTTTCTTTTGATTGGATGACTTTCAAAAGTAATGGGCCGTCCTTATTGCATTAAAACAACACCAATTCCATTTCCTAAAACATCACATTCCACAATAAAGGGTTTTGTGAAGTCTGGCGTAGCTAAGAATGGTGTTTGCCACATTTACTCTTTAAGATGTTCAAATGCCTTCATTCCATCTAGAATCCAAGAAAATGCATCTTTCTTCAGTAATGTTGTTAGAGGTGTTTCTATTCTCCCATAATTCTTAGCAAACTTGTGATAATACCCTGTCAACCCAAGAAATCCTTGCAAATGCCTTATGGATGTGGGAATTTACCATTCCTTAATGGTTTTAATTTTTCTAAAGTCTACCTTAACACCTTCATGAGATACAATATGACCTAGATATTCCACCTCCTGTACTCCAAAGAAACATTTGGAGGTTTTTGCATACAATTTTTTCTCCTCCAATAGTTTGAGCACTTTGTCAACATGTTTAACATGATGCTTCCAGGACTTGTTGTAGATTAGTATATCATCAAAAAATACTAAAACAAATTTTCTAAGGAAGGGTTTGAAAATGGAATTCATCAAGCCTTGAAATGTAGAAGGTGCATTGGTAAGGCCAAAAGGCATGACCAAAAATTCATAATGAACCTCATGAGTTCTAAATGTTGTTTTTGGAATGTCTTTAGTCTTCATTCTGATTTATTGATATCCTGAATGAAGATCCAACTTGGTGAAGTAATTTCTCCATGTAATTCATCCAATAATTCATTAATGACAGAAATGGAAAATTTATCTTTAATAGTGATCTTTTTGAGTTCCTTATAACCCAAACACATGCACCATGATCCATCCTTCTTGTGCACCAATACCACTGGAGCAAAGAAAGAACTTTGACTAGGTTGAATTATACCAACCTCTAACATTTCTGCAACCATATGTTGTGTTAACACCCAGGTTGTTCTCTTTGACTCCTAAGAGAATACGGCCGGGGTAACCACTAACCAATCTTTGGGCTACAGCTTCTAGCCCAGCTGTAGTCAGAGAGGGCTCTCTCTATTATGTTTGTCACTGCTTTCAGTGAGGGTTTCAAGCTAGTTATGAAATGAGTTTTTTGGTTGTTTTTGTGTGTTTGGTTGGGAGGATGCTTCCGATTTCTTTAAAGTATATCAGCAGGTACAGTTAATCCATTGGGCAATGGGGTCTGGGACAGTTTTCTCTTGAGGTCTTGATCTTGGTGAGGGGAAAAGCTATAGGGCCTGTGTGCATTCCATGAAACAAATTGTAAATAATGAGAGTGAGGTGAGAACAATCAACAAAGAGAAGTTAAGAATTCTTTACTTAAACTGTATATTGTGAAAGAAGCTTGTTATTTAGGAGCAACTACTTGAATTCCTAAAACAACGATGCACTGTGATGATGAAGTATTAAAGGTAGCAGTTAAGAATTACGCTTTAAATACCTTATCAGAAGAAAACATATAAGATAGCTTTGATTGAGCTCAGGGTAGTCAATGACTAAGTCCTGAGACTATTCTTTTTCCTTACTATCTAGAGTTTCAAACGTATAAAAAACATGAGAGATATATGGAATAACAAGAAACACAGGTGAAATAAAGAGCCATGAGAAAAACTTATTGAGCCATGTAATGCACAGGAATCCTGCAACTCTGAGCCACACACCATCAAGAGATCAAGAGACAACACATCTTTGAAGAAATCCCACTGTCTTTTGTATTAACTGCCTGAGAGTGTTACAATATGAGAATAACAGAGAAGATATCAGGAGAATTTCTTACATCCGGAGTCCAACCCCTCTAAACAAACACGAGAGGGAATATATAGAAGTTACATACAAAAATATCTCAGGAATGGAGTCATCTGAGAGGAAAATATCTCTTACACTTGTACAGGGAGAGTAGATGAGAAGTTATTACAAGTATAAATGATAGTAAAAGCCTTTAACTGCTGTCAGGATGAATTTTTGACCTTTGGGCACTGCGCAGTAGGTTGTGCGGCTTTATCATAAATATGAACTGAAGTGCTCTGTCACTTTAATTTTTGTATACTCTTGGCCCTGCCACCTGTGCATGCTGATGCTGTTGTTGATGCCGAGTACCTGTGCTGAGTTGGCTCAGCGTCTTTATGCTTGCTGTCATGGCTTTGCCCACCTGTAAATGCAATGTAGACTGTATTGCTGCAAAAAAGTCTTGATTGCTCAGCCTTGGTTCAAAAGTAGCTTTATCAAGTCCTGCCATGTATCTGGAGGAGGAAGTTGGTGCCTCAAAATTGACCCTATGGTCTCATCGGCTTCTGTGTACTTATAGAAATGAGGAGGTTGATCAAATAGATGTGCTACTTCATTTTTAATAAAAAATAAATTATCTAATTTCTCAAAAAGAGCCTGTCCTGTTAATGGGCCTGCTGAAGATGACCCAGGAGCCTCAGCAATCTGAATTGCTGAAAAAGTGCTTACTCTTTTGATGTACTTCTCATAAGAGAGAAGCTTTCCTGATTCTTCCAAGCTGGGAAGCCCTCTGTCCTGCAGGGCTGTGAACCTATTCTGGAACTTATGTATATCTGCCTGTATATCATGGATCTTCCTGTCCAGGGTCTGAATTAGGTTCTTCATTGTTGTGGTTCTTTTGATTAAGGAAATGGTTTCAGTCCTATTAGAAATTCCCATTTTTATTAGCTGAGAACCCGTCCTATAGTTAAGGACTTCAATCATCTTGGGGGCAAGGTCGGCCATGTCTCCTAGAGCATTTCTTGCTCTGTACAGTTCTTTCTTTGCCCTGCCAATGAGTCCTATTTGTTCATATATAGCATCAATGTACTCCCACTGGTTAGTGATTGATTATCCAATGGCAGTCCATATCACTTGCTTGATCTCTATTGTTACTTTCTCAAAACTGAGCTGCTTTTCCAGCTCTGCAATAGTCTTTTTTAGGGCTTTTACTTCCCTCTCCCTCTCAGCCACATTCTGCTTAGATTTATCATATTTCTCTTCTATCTTTGCTAAGCTTTCCTTGGCCTTATTGAGTTCTGTCATTTGAGTCTCTAGCACCTGGAGTTCTTGTCTTAATTTCTGCATATCCAGGCTCTCGGCCTGCTCTGTTGGTGGTGCTGTAGTGGCTGGCTCTGTTGTGGCCGGAGCTATTTCTGATGCCTGCTTTGGAGGGATGTCCCCTTTAGGGGTCTCCTCGAGGTCTATTGTCTCTGTGGGTGGTTTGGAAGACTGCCCTTGTTCTCCCCTCTGTATAGCTGCTTCTAGGGTATTCTCTGTATCCTGCAGCTTTTGTTGGGTGTCTACCAGTTCCTTATACAAATTCATTAGTAGTGCAGTGATGTCCTTATCTCGTCTCTGTTGGGCTACTTCATCTGTTTGTGGATGTAGAGTTGGTGGGATCTTCATCTTCTTCTTAATTGCAGCTACATCTGCATCCCTTAGTTTAAGGACCTCCTGTATGGCCTTAACATCATTGGGATCATGCCCAAACTCTATGATGATCTCTTCTAGTGCCTTGATTCTGCTATCCTTGGCTTGAGAGGATGCCCTTTCCAACTCAAGCTGAGCTGCAGCGTTATTCAAACTGTTTTGCAGCCTATAATTTACCAAGGTCTTGTCTGCCAGGGTGGCATAGACCATCTCACCCGTTTGCTTGTGGAGCTCGATTTGGTCCATGGGGTGGATGTCTTTTGCAAGGACTTCTAAGTTTGTCCTTATATAATCAGCAGGTGTTTGAGGATGCTGCACTGTAGGGGCAAAATGGCTCATTATCAGCTTGCTTTCTTGCGCATCGAAGGCAGCCATTAGTCTTTGCTGATTTGGAGGAGCCATGTTCAACAAATGATTGTAGAGCTTGATTTTTAGTGGCTCCTCCTTTTGGCATCCTTAAACTGCTCCTTTATGCCTGCAGCTGTGTTTTTGTCTTGTCCTGAGGAGCTGACCTCCCCAAGAGCTGCCCTGTCCTGCTCTTGATGCATTGAGCTGGCAGAGGTCTCAAGGCTTTGCGTTTCTTCTTCTGAGAATGGATTGAGCCTCTACCTTTTTTCTGGACCTTCTGTGAGAGGGGTCTCCCTCTCCCTTTTCCTGCTGATGTCCTCCTTCTGAGGGGTTTGGAGGACAGAGGGGTCTATCCTAGGGTCCTGTTTAGGAGGCGCCATGCTGGTTGTCTTTTCTTGGGTGGCTGCCTTGCCTTCTGCTGTTTGCTTTTCTTGATCCTGATGATCAGTTTCTTGCTGGTCTTGCTGCTGTTGCTCTTGTTGGCCCTGTTGGCCTTGTTGGCCCTGTTGGCCCTCTTGCTGTTGCTCCTGCTGGCCCTCTGCTTCTTCCATTACCTTGCCTTTACCTTTGTCCTGCCCCTGATTTGAAGTTTGTGCTGCCCCTCCTTGTGTTGCAGATGAGGAAGCTGGCGCTGTTGTGTGAGAACTTGGTAGGGTAGGCACCTGAGAAGGACACTCTAAGTCAGCCATTTTCAATAAATGTCTCCTAGCCCTGTCAACTAGCTCTTCTTGGGACAGGGGTTCTACCAAGGTATTTTTCTTCCATTTTGGCAGGTTTGCATGTCTTGTTATGAGGAGCATGTTATGATGCTCATATTTGGAGAGTTTGTACTTTAGTCTCCTCTTGGATATAAAGCCATTGGGGTCATATGGTTTCCATAGGAAGCTTTGTGTTAGGCCAAGGCCGTTCAACATTCTCTCTGCCTCCTTCCATCCTTCTCTTCTGTTCAAAATCAAATGACCAAGCTGGTTTTTTACTTTGAGTTGTGCCTTCTTGCCCCTGTTTGCAAAATGGATCAGATCGGTATAGGCGAACTGTCTGAAATACTCCAGGGCAAAGAGCCTCATAGGCACATACTTGGGTAGCTTGAATGGGCGCAGCTCACACCCATATATCCTAATCACAGTGTGATGCTGGTAAAAATACCAGTCCCCTATGCTGTAGGCACTGGACAACTGTAGAACTCTCTGCATTTCATTAGTGAGTCTTGGAGGAGGTTCTGTCATAAGTAGAGATAGGGCTGGATGAATGAACAGATCTATGAACTCACAATAGGTATAGGGTGAGTAGAAATTTCTGTGGAAGATTGAGCTCCAATATACCACCGATCTTGGATTTCCTGCTGCATCAGTTCTCTTAATTTCAAAAGAGAATTTGTCATGTTGGTGATACAGAATAAGATGATAAATATATGAGGTGTATCTGAACACCCTCTCTCTGGATAAGTGCAGGAACTGCTCATGTATTTTGTCCGAGATGTATGTGGCATAGTTATAGCAGATAGGGGTCCTTCCAGGGGCAAACCTTAACATCATGACTAGCACAGTTTCCTCTATATACTCCATTGATTTGTATCCCAGCACTGAGCTCACCATATGGGCCAGGTCTAGTCCAAGTTGGTTTAGGTATCCATCAAAGATAGGGGGATGCAGCACTGTGTCTGACTTGCTAACAAACAGTTGATTAAACCTCAGGATCTCTGCCTCTGTAAGTGTTTTGGTCCCTTGGTTGATTAAGTCCAGCAGGGATAAAGGAACCATTTTCTTATCAGTCTTGAACTGAACCATGTCCCTGATGGCCTGAGGGGTGGTATAGAATACAACTTCACCCTTGGGATTGACTACAGCTCTCTGTGATGGCTCGTAACAACTGGCACATAGATAGATGAGGTCAGGGAATTGTCTAACTAGAGGCATTTTAAAAGTTGGCAGGGCAGACTCCCAGATGCCTAGGATATCTGTTCCATCTCTGTATTTAGCCCTGAACTCATTTAGCAGTTGAAGATGAGGGGTGCATCCTTCTCTGGATTCTTCTGAGATCTGGTAATCCAGGTCTGCCAAATCCTGCCAGTCTAGATCCATCTGAGGAGCATTTAGAGGAGTGACATTGAGTATTTCGGGGGTCTCCATGTTTTGTACAAGCAATCTCTGAAACGCCGCTTAAAACAGTGAATTTGATGGGAACCAAGTTGGACAGGGTTGGTGTACAGTCAGGATGACAATGCTGGGCCTTTTGGGAAGGGTTTTCAGCAGCAGAACAGACCTCCCTTGTCAGTTTTGGGAGTTATGCAAGAGTCCACGATTGCGCGAACAGGGTAGGTTTTAGCAGAAAAAATGCAGTTTCCCCGAGGTTTCCACCGATAAGTTTCAGCTTTAAACAGTCAAATTGGGTGGAGTGCAGTTGGTTTATCGGTGAAATTTTGAATTCAATGGCTTTTAAGTTGGTTTTTACAGAAAACTTAAGAAAAACCAGTTCACAGGGGGTCGAGGCTGAAATACCTGTTTAAACAGTGGTCTGGACTGAAGAATGTAGCTAGATTTGCGCGCTGGGTGCTTTGAAAATGGTTGCAAGATGACTGGTGGCGCAGGCATCGTAAATTACATGCAGAGAGCTTAACAGGAAATTTCCGAAAAATATGAAAAAATGCTGAAAATTGGCGAAAATATGGCTTTTTGGCCTTTTTGGCGCGCTTTATGGATGACGTCAGCATGACGTCATCAAGGGGGCCCGGGTTGGATGACGTCATCATGATGTCATCGGGTGACGTGGCGGTCAGCGGTAGGTCCACGGGGGCGATGAGGTGGTGGCCAGGTGGACGAATGAGGGATGAGGTGAGCGGATGTGGCAGTGACGTGCATGGCAGCAGGGCGAGGACGTGGGCGGGACAGGTGTCGCAATATCGGAACGGGCCCTGTACGGTGAATGGATTGTCAGGCGCTGCCCCGATGCAATCAAGGAGTGACATGTGTCCCGGCGTGACGCCCGCCTGACGCAAGCGTCTGACAGATATCGGAATGTATCTGTCAGACACGTAGGGCCTTCCGATATTCATATAGGCCGTCGATCTGGAGGCATGCGATCGGACGGTCGTCGGGCGCCCAACTTGCGCGAACGGTAGCAGCTCCTTCGGTTAACCTACGGACGTCGGGTTTGCCCGAAATGATCATCCGCCGTAGATCTGGATCCGGCCCCATCTGACGGTCATCGGGCGGGAAATCTGCACGGATAATAGAGGCCAGCGGGCAGGCAATAAACAATAATTTTCTTTGCAAACGTGGCGGCGGGACCCTCCGTGCGCTATTTGTTCCTTTTGGAGAATTTTCAATGGTTTTTTATTACAAAAATATTTCGGTCCGCCAACTTTAGAAAGAGGGTTTTTCATACATTTCGGGCATAAATCATTGGTAAATGCGGAAACTATAGGAAGTGGGTGAAATGGGTTTTTATGTAATATGAAAGGGCAGATAACCCCCGACCTTAGGATAAAGCTGGGGGAGGGTGATTTTACAATGTTTTCCGCCCTTTGAGTGATTTTTATGGGTGTTAAAGGTTTTTCAAGATTTTTCAAGGTTTTCCAAGGTGAAATGGAACTTCTGGGTAGGGAACTGGTTTGAGGTGGGGAAAAAGGTGAGTCATGGGTTCTTGACCTTGACCAGGTGTCAATTCAAGTCCCAGGGAGAGAACATTATGGCTATAGTGCCAAGGAGGGGAAATTTATGCATTGTGGGGTTTATACACCATGGTGTTTATAATAATAGGGATAATGGGGTGTAGGGAGCTAAGTAGTAGAGTTAGTTGTTAACATGGAGGGAACATATAGATGAGGGCTGGTTCAACCAAGTTTTCTTTGAAAATAACTTGAAATCAGGAGTAGATCAAAATGAAAAGATTTTTGCCAACAAGAATGTGGATTTTTAAAGCCACAAGGAAAATGTCAAAGATATATTTTCTGGTGGCTCTGTGCATCTTGGGAAAGGTTTAGTAAGATGTGAAATACAGATGAAAACAAGGGAGTTAGTCATGATCCAGTGTCTTGCTCTTCCTGTAGATGTTTCAGCAACTTTGATTTTGGAAGAGACAGCAATTCTGCAACCCCATCTACCTACCCAACTAGTTCTCCTAACATTTTTTGTTCCTTCTTAGAGGGTGCACTTGGACTTGCAGACCCTTTTAAATGCCTTTTCTTTTTATCGGCTTTTTGCTTTCATCTCCTATCTAATACAACCCTTATTCCTTCCAAGGTCCCAGATTAGGCAGTTGGGAACCTTAGTTTCTCTACCTAGCTACTGATCTGCCAAGATTAGATAGTTTCGACAGATTTCATTCTCTATTCTACAACATGGAAATTGAAAACATGGCATGATCCAGATTAGACTGTTGGACCACCCATCAAAATTGAGTTCTTATCAAAACTGATACAGACATTGTCTTCTTGGGGAAATATGGGATCTTTGCATTATCAAAGCAGAGCATATTTGGACCTTTGATATCCAATCATGAAATATGAAACCTATTGGTATAGGTATCCA
>APFE031352214.1:923-26496 GCA_000404065.3 Pinus taeda | reverse complement strand
ATTCAAGCCCCAGGGATAGAATATTATGGCTATAGTGCCAGGGAGGGGATATTTATGCATTGTGGGGTTTATACACCATGGTGTTTATAATACTAGGGATAAAGGGGTATAGGGAGCTAAGTAGTAGAGTTAGTTGTTAATATGGAGGGAACTTATGAGTGAGGGTTAGCTCAACCAAGTTTTCTTTGAAAATGACTTAGGAGTAGTTCAAAATGAAAAGATTTTTGCACAAGAAATGTGGCTTCTCAAAGTCATAAGGATGTAAAACATTTGAATTTCTATGCTTTGTGCAACTTGGGGAAAGGGTGTTAGTAATGAGTGATTTACAAATGAGAAACAAGGGAGTTAGTCATGCTCCAGAGTGCTGCTCTTTCTGTAGATGTTTCAGCAACTTTGATTTTGAAAGAGACACCATTTCTGCAACCCCATCTACCTACCCAACTAGTTTTCCTAGCATTTTTTGTTCCTTCTTGGAGGGTGCACTTGGACTTGCAAACCCTTTGAATGCCTTTTCTTTTATTGGCTTTTTCTCACATTCTCTATCTAATACAAACCTTATTCCTTCCAAGGTCCCAGATTAAGCAGTTGGGAACCTTAGCTTCTCTACCTAACTACTGATCTGCCAAGATTGAACAGTTTGGACAGATTTCATTCTCTATTCTACAACATAAATTGAAAACATGGCATGATCCAGATTAGACTGTTGGACCACCCATCAAAATTGAGTTTTTATCAAAACTGATACAGACATTACCTTCTCAGGGAAATATGAGATCTTTGCATTTGTCAAAGCAGAGCATATTTGGACCTTTGATATCCAATCATGAAATATGAAACCTATTGGTATAGGTATCCAACATGTTGAATTTCACTCTTTTGGACATAGAGATATTTGTAAGGCCTGACGTTTGGTGGAACACTGACGTTTGGTGGAACACTTCCTAGAATCAAATTAATAGCATGATCATGATCACAAATAGGTGGGAGGTCTTTAGGAGTGTCAAATACCTTGGAATGATTGTCCAAGACTTTTTGGATATCTTAAGAAATAGATGATTTCAATGTGGGAACCTCTAGTGAACATAATTGTGCAATTATGCCCCGTTGTTATTTCTTTGGAGGATTTGTCATGCCATTAGAGCTGATTATATTTCCTAGTTTACCTACGATACCCCATAATTCAACTGCCTTTCCTTCCCAAAAAAAATTCAAGAAAATTTCTTGAAAATTAAAAGTTATCATACCCAAAGGTTGTAGCCATTGGACTCCTAGCACAACATCAACACCACCCATTGGAATGGAAAGCATTGGACTATTCAATACATATTCTCCCATGGAAATCCTGATATTGTGGCACTTTCTAGAGAAATTTATGGTTCCTCCATTTGTATCCATCACTTGACACTCTGGTGTTGAATATAGGAAGCGATCCAATTCCTTGGCTATCTTACAATGAATAAAATTATAGGTACTACCCAAATCAATCAACATTATTACCTTTTTCTTCTTGATATGTCCTTCTATCTTGAGAGTTTGAGGAGTGGTTATTCCTACCAATGCATTACAAGATATGGTCGGATTCATTTCTTCTCTCTCTAGGGTGTGTTCTTGTTGTATATCCTCTTCTTTTGACATTTCTAATTAATTTTATTCCTCCTCTTCACAATATACGTAAAATAATTTCTTCTCAAAACATTTATGACCTTTAGTGTATTTGATATCACAACTGTAACAAAGCCCTTTTGCTCTTTTTTCTTCCAATTGTTGTGGTGTCAAGCTTAGAGGTTGTAGAAGGCTAGGGGAAACAACAATTCCATCTTTATAGTCGTGAGTGGTAGGATTCCTTTGTGCCATAACTTTTCTTTCAATTTTTCTTTCCAACCTAAATGCCTTCTCTAAAGAATCAAGTTCCCAAAGGTGAACCTCATGTTCGATGTTATCTTTTAAAGTCCCGATGAACACATCAATCCTATGCTCCTCTTGAATATCTTTTACCCTTATATTCAATTTTTGAAAGTCCTCAATGTGCTCCACCATTGAACCCTTTTGTTTGATATTTATCAATTGGGTAAAGAATGTGTTTCTCTTTATATGCTCATAATTTGCTATCATTTCCTCCGTAAAAATTAATCACGTGACAATTTGTTTACGAGAGCAAAGCCATCAATACCATACAAACTGATTGGGTTCCAATTATAAAGTTTCAATGTGTACCTTTTGTGTGTTTTTCACATTATGAAGCTTGAAATATTGCTCCATCTGTAGTATCCAAGTTACGGGATCCTTGCCATCAAACTTCCTCATATCTATATTTGGAACGTGGTGGGTCTTCAATCCAACATTAGAGACTATGAAATCATGATTAACATTTATTTTGTTCTCATCATGAGTTTCCTTTACTACCCTTTCACCATTAGTAAGCATTTCTTGTAGCAACGTTGTCAAATCTATCTTCAAATATTCCATGTTGCCTTTAAGTGATACTTCTATACCATCCACCTTAGCTTCCATTCCATTAGTTAAACCATCCATCTTAGCTTCAGTAACTTTTTTTGAGAGCGAAATTTCTTGCACTTGGTCTTGTAATTTTGATATATCATATTGCATTTCTTCCTCTTATTCATGTGTCATGGTATAACTTTCATGTTTCTTACTAGGTGTTGACATTTTCTTTCTCCAATGCATCAAATAATGATAACTTTTTCACTATGCCCTTTTAATCACTTCAAAATAATTTTTCAAACAAAACTTATGCAAATTTTTAAAACGGATACACACCTTTTTTCACTTTGTATGAGCTCGATATTGAATTTGTTGTATCTATGTAAATTTCAAATCTCCAAGGTCTAACATTTCCTCTTATGGTAGCCCTCTGAGTCCTATTTGCAACCCCACAAGTCTGATCAAGATTGGATTTTCCATGAAAGGGTTATGCCCAATCTCCCACAATGACCTAATTGTACACTTGTTTAGTAGAGCGAACTTATATGAAGTGCCACGGGTCAATTTTTCAACCTTCAGCCCTGAAAAGGATACCCAAAAAACTACATTCTATCCTATTTTTGTCACTTTTTTGAATCTGATGCTCAGAGAGAATGTTATGACAATTTTCCCAAGGCGACCTGTTTGAGATGGAATTTAGGAGCCTGCAAAAACCTTAACTTCCTTGGTTCATATCTCCAAAAATATAGTGAGAAACTGTTTGAAATTAGAACACGATGTTCATCAAAAATTCGTCTCAATTTTTTTTTTCCAACTTCTAAAGCTTCATAGAAAAAAAGTTATAGCGAAAATTCCAGGATGACCTGTTTGAAGCAGCGAAATCCTAGAATCCAAATCTTTGATACCAAATGTTATGCAACCAGCTCACAAAATAGAAGAAGAGATAGATTCAATGACTTCAAAATAAACCTCCTCAAGGGGGCAACCTCCTTTACATTACACAAATGAATAATTCTTGGATCATACAAATGACAAAACCTCCTTTATATATATAGTAGTTTATGGGGTCACAATATAGTCAGAGCCAACATAACAATAATAATGTAAGGGCACAACAATAACAATAGTGGGCTTCTATAGGGCACAATAATAAAAATATGGGGAAAACATTGGGACACCAATAACAATAAGGGGCTACAATGACAATAATAATGGCAGAATACACTAGTATTATAGGGACCTAACATCCCATGCTCGTGAAGATAGTTTTCAAATTCATTTGAAGTGTATTATTTTCCATTATCAGTGCAAATAGAGCCAATATGAGATTGTGAATCATTTTCAATCCATGCATGGAAATTCTTGAAAGTTTCAAAAGCATCAGACTTTTTCATTAATAAACAAAGCCAACATATTCTAGTGTAGTCATCAATAATTGTCATCATATATTTATTACCATTTGAAAAAGGAATAGGCATTAGGCCACATAAATATGAGTGCAATTTTTCTATGTGCTCTGGAATAAAAATCATTAAAATACTATTTTTTGTGCTTTCATAAGATACGCACATCACATTGCTTAAGTTTCCTAGGAATTGTAGGCAAACCAGTAACACCATTTTTCTTCAACAAACAAATGTTGTCATAGTTCAAGTGTCCAAATCTAGCATGATATAAAATACTTGATGAAATGTACCTTCATCATAGTGAGAAATGTATGCAAAATTTTTTGCACGAGTAGAGGTACCTTGTAGCTTTAGAAGTCTTTGTTTTTCTATCCCCGTCATGACAAGTGAGTGATTTTATGCTTTTCTAACCTTGACCTTGCCATCAAATATATGAATGGAGTGTCCTTGCTGGTGGATGTGGACCAAATACAACAAGTTTCTCCTCATCTATGGGAGATATATAACATCACATGGAAGAAATTTTGGAAGACTAGGCAATTTGAGCCTAATGGTGGAAAGCCTTGATGGCTTGAGTTTTGATTTGTCTGCAAAATATACTGCTCCATCAACATTGTCAGTGAATTCTTCAAAAAACTCTCTCCTAACAGTCATGTGGAAGTTTCTCTTGAATCAAGAAACCAATCATCTTTCCATGAAGCAAGTGAACATTAAACAATTCTTTAGTTACTCCATTGTTACAATCTGCCACAACATAATGAGAAGATTCAAGTGATTTACCTTTTCCTTTGTCATTGGTTTTATATTTCTCTTCATGTCTTTCCTGCACAATTTTGTACCAAGGAAAATTTCATGTGGATGCATCATGTCCATCTCTATTGCAATGTATGCAATGAAGATCAATTTTTTCTCCTTGGAAATGTCTGCCCCCCCTGCCTCTAAAATTCCTCCTTCCTCTTCCTCTTCGACCACCTCTTCCTCTAGAAGAATCTTGTGCATAATTATTCCCTCTATGCGAAAGACACATAGCTTCTTCAGAAGACAGAGGAACTTCCTTCGTCCCAAAATCGTTCTCTCTCTTAGGAAACTTCTTCTCAAAGGAGTCAAAGGTAATCTCCTTAAGGTTTTCAATTGCTTTCAATGACTCAAGATAATGTGAATAGGTGGGATATAGTGCCTTGGCATAAGTTATGAGAGGAATATCTATCTCAACACCAATGACTTTTATATCATGCATAATGGATCTCACTTCTGATGCTAAGGCAAGAGGATCATCATTTTCCAACTCAAGGTTGAGCAACTTAATCATCAATTGAACAAGTTCAAGTGCCCTTCGGGAAAGTGAGGTAAGTACTTCTAATGCTCCTAGTGCTCCCAATGGAAGTACAACTAATAACTAGGGTGTCAAAGTGTGAGTCATACATTTCCTTCAATTTTGTTAAAGCTTCAAAGGCATTTGAAAATGGAAAAATATGGTTACTTACCTCTTCATTTACATATTTTTCAATCAATGCATTGTCCTTGTTGTTCTTATTTTCTCAAATGGAAATATCCTTATCTGAAGTGGGCTTTCCAGATTCATTATGATCTCCTTTTGCTTCACAAACTCCTCTCCACACTCATTAAAAATGAGAGTGTGTTTTATCTTCCTTGACCATTCATGACAGTTCTCTTTTCTAGAGATAACTACTCCAAGAATTGATACTAGCGAATGCATTTTAAAATCTTTGTACTGTGTAATAAATGTACTCTGCTGGGAATATACTATGAAAAATTCACTTCTGGTAACAATATTCTGTAAAAAATACGATTTAGGTGTGTGTGTATATATATATATAGATAGATATATTTACTTTGGGAAGGGTTATATGGGGGAGGTGGCATATGGGAAAGGTGATATATGGGGGAGATGATATATGAGGGAGGTGATATATGCCAGAGTTATATATTACAACAAAGGTGTTAAATATTATAATTTTCGGCCACCACAATGTAATACCATTCAACGTAATCGGGGATATCATCAGCCGACAGGTGTCATGGTTGATGGCCAGATAGATGAAATGGTGGAGAAGTGGTATAATTAGAGGAGGCGTTGAAATGAAGGAGTCGATACAGACATACCAATCACAGCGGTGCCAAGGCTTTCCATGCTTTTGTTGCATGGCCGACTAAAATGGTGTGTAGACTGTCGAAGAGTCAGCGAAGTCACCATTCGATCTCCATGTAGGTAATTCTAGCCACACCACCTTCGGCTTAATGCACCAACTCACCACTCTCGTTCCAATGCACTAGCTCATCACTTTGGCTCCAACGCACCATCTCACCTCTCCGACTCAATGCACCGCCCTCACCATGCATCCGTTACACCACTTCTCTTTGTTGCATAGTGAATTTTCGTCTTAACATTCATAACACACACCAAATACTATCGAAGGGTGTGTATATAAGGTTCCCATAGATGATAGAAAGATGGGATTGATGATAATACCAGGCCCTTGGAGCTTGTTTCAGACCATATAGAGCCTCTTTGAGCTTGCATACCAGTTTTGCATCATTTCCTAGAAAGAATCCTTCTGGTTGTTCAATATAAACTTCTTCTTCTAAATCTCCATTTAAAAGTTGATTTTACATCCATTTGATATATTTTGAATTTTCAAAAACTTGAAAGAGAAAAAAATATTCTTATGGCTTCAAGTTTGGCTATAGGTGCAAAAGTTTCTTCAAAGAATATACCTTCTTGTTGAGCATACCCTTTACAAAAAGTTCTTTCTTTGTTTCTAATAACTTCTCCATTTTCATTCAACTTATTCTTAAATATCCATTTTTTTCCTATAACATTTTTATCATGCGGTCTAGTAACTAATTCCCAAGTATCATTCTTTTTAATTTGGCCAGGTTCTTAATCCATGGCCTTAACCCAACATTCATCTTTGCTATCTTCATTAACATTCAGTGGTTCTATGTAGGATAGTAATGCTAGATAATTGGAGGTTCCTGTAAGAGTTCTTCTTGTCTGTACTTCAGACCCTTTTTCTCCTAGAATTTGAGATTCTAGATGATTCTTTGGAACATACCTGGATGGAGTCTTTTCTCTGTCAGTTGTATCTTATTCTAGTGCTTCATTGGTTTCTTCCTCTATATCATTTTTATTTGATACGGGAAAGCATTCACCGTCTTCCTCATTGTCATCTTCCTTTGTTGATTTCATCTGTTCTAGATTTCTGCATGCTTCATCAATTACTACATCAATGCTTTCAACAATTTTTTGAAGTCTTTTATTATAACATTTGTATCGTTTACTTCTAGATGAGTAACTAAGAATAATTCCTTGGTTTTCTCTAGGTTCAAACTTACCAAGTTTTTCATCAGTCTTTTTGATGAAACATTTGCTTCCAAAAACTCTAAAGTGTTTTACTATAGGGGCTTACCATACCAACGTTCATATGGAGTTTGATCACTATTTACCTGAACATTAGCTTTGTTGATAATAGTCACGGTAGTAAATTCAACTTCACCCTAGAATCTAGCAGGAGTTCCAAATTCATCAAGCATACCTTGAGCCATTTTTTGAATTATTGTGTTCATTCTTTCCACTACGCCATTTTGTTGAGGAGTTATGGCAACAGAGAACTGCCTTTTTATTCCATGTTGTTCACAAAAATCAAAAAAATCATTTGATATGAATTCTCCCCCTCGATCAGATCTTAGACACTTGGTTTTTCGATCATATTCATTTTTGACTAAAGCTTTTTAAATTTTTCGAATGCTTGATCTTTATGCTTTAGTAAACCAATCCAACACATTCTAGAAAAATAGTCAATGAATAAATGAAGTATTTTTCTTTGTGGGGTGAATTTTTCCTTGTTGACCCACATAAATCAGTATGAATGAGTTTAAGAGGCTCACTTATAGATCCTTCTTTCTCATTGAAATGAACTTTGGTTTTCTTATCGACTTGACAAGGTTTATAAATGGTATTTTCTAGGATGCTGATATCTCGAAGATCATGAACCACCTTGAGCCTACATGCTTTTCTTATTTGAGAAAAGGTTAGATGCCCCAATCTTCTATGCCATAACCAATTTTCATCTGTTTTTCTTAAATAACATTGTTTTTGTCCTCCTTTTAGTTTATATAGATTTATTGGAGTTCTCGTACCTTTGATTACGGTCTTTATAAGAGGAGAACGTTGAACCTTGATGATTTCATTTAAAGTTTTTGATCCTTTAGCAAATCTAAGATTAAGAGATTTTGTCTTCTCAAGTTCTTTTCTTAGACCCACAACTTCACATTGTAGTTTTTCATTGTGCTTTTCTCTTTCAATGAGTTGATGTGTCAAAGTGTCTATGATCATATTCTTTCTTCCAAACAGATCTTGAGTTTAGTGATTTCTTCAAGAAAGTCTTCCTCTTCTAAGGAATCCAAAAAATCATCATTTTCATAAGCCATGAGTAGTTTATAATCTTGTTCAGTTTCATCTTCATCACTATTAGATAATCCATCAGTGTCTTCATGAGTATAGTAAATTCTTCTATTAACAACCTGTTTTCTATTTCCTTTTGCAGACTCCTTTCCTTTTTCATGAGTATCTTTATGAGGGCATTTTGCAGCATAATGGCCACCTCTACCACAAGAAAATCATTTGAATGGTAGCTTACCTCTGAATATTTTGGAACCCTGTTGAAGCTCCTTGACAAAGTTTACCTCATCTTCTTCTTTTGAAATATATCTTGATTCATTGAGATATTATTTTTCTTTTGCTGAAGCTTTGAAGGTGACTTCCCTAATATTTGATGGACCTCCTTTCCTCATTTCAAAGGCAGTTAAAATTCCATGAAGTTGAACAACAGTAATAGATTGAAGATCCTGCTTTTCTTCTATGGCAAATACTTTAGACTCAAATTTAGAAGACAATGATCTCAAGGTTTTCTCTACTAAGGTAGCCTCCTTTATTTCTTCACCCAAATTCTTCATACAATTTACAATCTCATCTACTCGTAAAAAGTAACTAGCAATACTTTCATCACTATGCATTTTGAGAGTTTCATACTGTATTCTGAGAGTTTGGAGCTTAGCACGTTTTACCTGGGAGTTTCCTCGGTAGCTCTAAATGATTTTGTCCCATATCTCTTTAGATGTCTTGAGTTGCATGATTTTGAGGAATTTTTATTCTAAAAGACGTCCCAATAAATTATTGACTTCTTTGGCATTGGTTTCATATAATTTCTTACCTGTTGTATATGTAGGTATTGCTGCTGGAAATTGGTATCCTCCTTCCACAATTTCCCAAACATCGGCTCCAAGTGACTGAAGATAGGCTCTGGTTCTTATCTTCCAATATACTAAGTTGTTTTCATTTAATATTGGTGGTTTGATACATCCCATGCCTTCATGATTGTTCATCTTGAGAGATCTCCCTTCAAGCGCTCAAGCTTCTTTTGAAGGACCTACTTCTATCCCAATTGTTGGGAATAATACTGAGAAGGGGGTGAATCAATATTTTAAATTCAATAATTTTTCATTTCACAATCATATTTATATACGCTACTTCAGTGAAGTGAACTTGTGTGTGCACACAACTATGATTAAGGAAACCATTGTATACCCAGAGAACTTATGATTTAGTTATTTCATCATGTGGCGATCTTTAATCAGTCCATTAGTACTCTATTATACAGTAACTATGTGCAGTAATAACATAATAAACCATCACACATAAGTAATAGAGATGAACACCAAGATTTAAGGTGGAAACCCAATGCAGGAGAAAAGGCATCTGTTGTTGTCATCTCTGTCTTCTTTTTAATATAAAGAAAATATGTTTACAATCTCGTACTGGTGTAAACTGATACCAGTATGTAGGCACCCACATGTAGAAGGCTACAACCTTCTCTTGTTCTTGAGCTTCTACTGAAAGGGAGCTACAACCCCCTAGCTCTTGTACTAGCCTATATGTTTAATAATACGTAGGCACTGACCTACAAAAGGATACGACCTTCTCTCTTCCTCCAAGGACCATGTTTCATAAATTTTTAGATTGGATGCTCTTGGTACACAACAACACAATATGAAGGCCTCGTTTCATCAAATTTTCACACTGGACCCATCAGAAACTTTGAAGCTCAAACTCTATAATAATAACTGCATCAACTAATAATCAGTCAATCTGAATAGTCATATTACTGTCATCGAAACACTATGTTGAACCCAGAAACCTGCATTATCATTCAAAACCAGTTGCAACCTCAAAAATCATACATTACAATGCATACGCTACTTTATTGAACCCAACCTGCATGTATATGCTACTTCCTTTTACCAAACCTGTGTATACCTCCAAAATTTTTAAATGAAATATGTAACAACCAGTAATATTTTGAACCTCTACTGTCAAATTGTAGATATCTATACCGTCAGTAGCAAAGATCACCCTTCTCACTTAATCAATCAATCAATCAGACTCAATCTCGTTATGCATTCAGTTCTACTTTCATATCTAAGAAGACATCATTGACAGACAACAGTTAACCAGCAGCATTGATTAGATAGATCAATCATATCTGAATAATAGGATTTTCTTTTGCATACACTACTTGGAAGCTTCGAACCAACGTGTATACACATTTTCACCAAGGCGAACCAACGTGTAGATATGTAAATACAAACCTACAACTTCGTTGCTATTCCAGACTTCAAACATACCCAAATCATGACATTTAAATAATAAAACATGTGTAAGCAATCAAATCTATCCCAACCAATATCAGATCATTCAATGATAAGTCATTTCTGGTCTCATGATCCTAATTCAACATTGAATTCAAGGTGCACAAAATAATTCAGATTAAATCATAATCATAGCCCCTGTAACATAAAATATACTCCAAATTAAAGTATTCTTGATAAACCCTTTCACTTGCACACTTGGCCCTTTGATCTTCTCCTCCTTATATAGTTTTTTGTCCTTTCTCAATACCTCGGACCAGAAAAACACTTAGAACCTATGGCAATCTTGGATGGGATCAAATAGTCATTACTTCGCTCAATATTGTGGGCTAATACCATGGTATTGACCCTTGGTATTCTTTAATCTTGAATCTCCTTGATATTCCAACCCATATGTGCTTTTCCTCTCGTGAAAGTGTGTGCATACATATACGCCCTTTATGTTCTTTGAACCCATGTGCATACACTGCTTTTACAAGGTGAACATGTGTATACAGCTTAAACTATCTTAAAACATCCTTTTCCTTCAACTTATTCATTCTGATCAATAAACCTTTGTTCCAACTTCCTTTTCTTTTGTACCAATGCCTTGATACCTCTGAATCAACTTGTTACAATGTGAGTTGACCTTTATCAAATCCGAATTGACCTGTGAGTGAGTTTCCATCAAAGACAACACCGGTATCATAATGCCAACATTTCATGCCCAATTTTTGTTTTTTGACCCTATATATGGGAACAATGTTTAGAATGCACAAGGGTGCATCTACACAATTTAAAATTTTGATCATAATAAAAAAAAGTTACGATTTTTCTACGAAAAATAAATTATAATTTAATTATTTTTTATGATTTTTTAGAATTTTGACAATATGAGATGTATTAGGAAGTGTTTTGGTGCCTATCAATATTTACTATCCATTTAATTTATATGAATACACTAGTAAATATGAAGTTAATATGGATTTATGCTACTTTATATATTTACATCCATTATATTGAATAGGGAAATCTCTTTCTTACCCCACGAAGGTTGCCCAAGTGTGGGCTCCTTGCCATCGCCTTAATATGGGTGTGAATCAATATGATAGTGTATATGCATGAAGAGATTCATTCAAATGGATGTGCGGGGAGTGAGGGCATGGGAGGTCTCGTCCATTATGATGATTGACGTATGGGAGGCACTATAAGGGCATATTGACTTACAATTTTCCTTCAAGCCTTCACTTATCATACTTATGGTGAATTTTATGGAGATTGGGGAGAATCATAACACATGGTGGTTAGTGAAGCCAAGGATTTGGGTTGGTTGCATAAATAGGTCACTTTCTCGCCATAAGATATGGTATGATTGGTCATTTATGTGCTTTGTACCAATTGTTTTCTCTTCTAAGTGTTTATCCTCTCAAAATATGTTGGTTCCCCAAGCATTGGGTTATGAGATCGATGCAGAGTTTCACGTAGTATGGGCCCTGCTCTCAAGTTTAGCTTCGATCAGGGAGAATTTTAAGGATGAAAATTTATCTTAAAGTTTAGAAATCTCAGTGAATCTTGTTAGTATCTAATATGAAAACTATAAAATATTTGGTGATATCATTGGAAAAACATTCAAAATTATTATGTTTTTATAGATACTCTCTATATAATTTTGGCTATATTTAATATAAAATAATTTTATATTATAAAACTTTGGTGAATTATTTATAGAAAAAATGTTAATTGGCAAATCGTTGTTTTGGAAAAACCATGGAAAATTAGCCCATCTACAAATATTAGCGCCTAAAATTTTCCATGGGTCCATCTCTCTATTTAAAAGTGGATATTTTCATACTAGAATTCTTTGTAACAAGGTCTGGGCTCAAGTGGCATCATGTTTCAGTGTGGTGGTAATCACTTTGTATCTTGATAGTTATTAGGTTGAAATTTATGTTTTCTCATTAGTCCCTCTCCTTTAATGGGGTAGTCTCATAGGTCCATGCATTTATTTGGAATTCAACGAAGGTTTCCTAAGTGGTTTTCCATACTGGAGAATACAGTCTTGATTCCTTAAACTGATATGGGTTTTCTCCTCATATGTGTTTCATTCCTTTCCCCTTCCCTAAATTATTTCTTAATTCTCTTTCATGGGTTCCCTCCTTTGGAATCATGTTTCAAGTTCTAGTTTTTGTACTCTTTTCTCTCTTTCCCCTTCTAGTATAGCACATCCCAAAGTATCATTAGACCATGGAAAATATAAAAGGGCTATAACCACCCCTTAAATGTATCCATAGGTGAAAAAGCCTTTGACCTCTCAGCCTTGAGCTAATATTTTTGCTCACCACTCCATGGCTCGTACATGGAGGCTATTCTAGAAGAAGTTCATAGAACTATATCAGAGGTCCAGGAGGAGGTTTTTCACAACTATAGAATCATTCCAAAATATATTGTTAATGAGGAATTGGATTCCATATATCGACACTTCCACTCAATCTTACCAAAATTCTTACATGCAAAGTGTCAATTGGGTACGACTCTCATAGAATGATCAAACACACGTCAAGAAATTTTAGCATTGTGAAGATGATGGAAAAGGTGGCAAAGTTAGACAACAAGGTTCTTGTTTTGACATGAAGGATGAAATACCTTACATTCACTCCATCTGAAGATAACAATGATCCTCCTCCAAAAATCTTGGAAGACTCTCCCTTAAGATGATATGCTCAAGTGAGCTAGGAATTATTTTATGGTTTTATGTTGTGACATTGTTCTAGTGATGGCTATCAATTTTTGGCAAAGCACTTTTGTTATTTTTCTTTACAATTTAAATGATATAATTGTACCTTACTTAATATGTAATCACAAAATTTTGAATCTATGGTTCTGGCCTGGCTTCCCAAGTTGCATACTAATAGCACATGAAAAACAACTATATACCTCATTTTGAAACAAATAATAGGCCATTTAAATGCTTCAATCATTAAAAATGTCTTTTACATATAAAGAATTAAGATGGACATTAAAATACTTTTATATATATATATATATATATATAATATATTATATATATATATATATATATATATATATATATATATATATATATATATATATAAATGTAGCATGTCAACCCCTATGTTAAGCATCTAGAAAACCTACACATCTCCCATAGCCAAGACACATATATAAAAGACTCACTCTCTCTTATTGTATATACACTAGCCCAACCATAATGGCTAATAAACGGAGATAAGCATCAGTCCATGATAAGCATCAAAATACTTACACTTAATTCATGATACATCTCATGATTAAAATGATCATGACAATGAATTGGGAAAGACATTTCAACATGTTTAAACCATGTTCATGTTTTTCCACACAAGCTAACTACCATTCAAGCTTGATCAAATATTTGTGGAAGTTAAATCCCTACCATCCACCTAATTATGCAAATTGACATGTCTATTTTTTATTAGGGTTTCCAAAATTTTAATTTAATTATTAATAATTATTAGGTGGATGGTAGGGATTTAACCTCCGCATAGTATTCTGAAATATTCATAGTAGTATACACAAATCAAAGGTTGTGATTTATCTACAATGTAATTATGCCATTTTTTCCCAATTAAATTTGATCAATTAAGAGAATTGTTATATGAACATGTCTCATATGAAGTGAGTTATGATTTTTTTGGCATGTGGTATTGATAAGCCATGGTATTGGCCAATGTTATTGCAACAAAACCTATTTACATATTAAGAATATCCATGTCAAAATGAGGGTAAATATCCATGGGTAATAATCTTATTCATGTTCTTTTAAATGTATAAATTTTTATTGTATATATTAACTCATTTTGTAATTAATAATATTAATTTAAAATAAAGTTATAATTTAGTTAGTTTTTATGATTTTTTTATTTTAGCAATGTAAGAGATATCATAATATAAGTGTTTTAATGTTTATTATGAATTGATGCCTTTTGGCATCAATGGTTAAATTTTTAACCTTCAAATACTAGCAATTATAAAATATACAGGTCATCACTGATGTCTACTTAATTTTTAATATCCTAAATTTTATGTGTGAGATAAAAATTTACCCATGTCTATTTCTATACATATACATATACATATACATATACATATACATATACATATACATATACATATACATATACATATACATTTATACATATACATATACATTATACATATACATATACATATACATATATATATTATATATATATATATATATATATATATATATCTTACCTTAGATATAACCAATTCCAAATTGGACTAGAGAGAATAAAAGAAGTTAGGCACAAGATGAAACTCCAAGATAAGCACATATTTCATGGTGCTTATAGACTTTGAAATAAACACAAGTTGTGCTCATAGTATTAGGCTCACTACATTAACTGTGGGTTATTGGACATGCTAGAAAAAGCATGTCTCCCTCCTAACTCACAACATGCAATTCCACAACATACACCCTAAATACTAAACTTTGAAGCTTAAAGGTTGGAAGTCACGACTCACCATGGGCTATCTGTATGCTATATAAAACACTAACCTATGACGATAGAGTAATTAGAATGAATGACCTTTTAGTTGTTTAATAAAAGTGATAAAGGTGATATGACAATTTTTTGTTTGATTTTGATAGCTTTTGTGTAGTTTTTTTTGTTAATATGTTGATGATAGATCCATATTTTTATAAAATGGATCTATTTTGTGGTTCAAAATGGAAATATAAAATGGGAAACTACCATGGCTCCTGTGCATCCCATAAATTCATAGTTGAATCTGAACATGACTAGGTTTGGGTGTTTCAAATCTTGGGATGTCATCTAGAGAGATCTATTTTTACTTATTAAACTATCATAAATTTCTTTAAAACACATACCTTTTATATTATTATAGCTTTCCATTTATATATTATTATTACTTGAAATATTATAATCCCCTCAAATCCTTATTTAAAAGTAAAAGGCAAAAACTTTGAGAGTTTTCTCGGGAAAACTCACCGTGGATAAAACAAACCATAGTTGTGAAAATTTCTTGTACGAGATTTGTAAATCTCTCGATCAAGAATTTTTTTCAACTCTTGTTTGAGCATTTCTAGGCAGAGAGTTTTAGGTCAATGAAAATTAGGAAAATTTTGCAATTTTTCTGGAAATGGAAACTTCACATAAGCCAAATCCCTTTAAAATTTAATAGTTAGACGACACTTTTGGTACCACTAGATTAAACTATGAATCTAATTTCTAATGATTCATTCTCATGAAGAATTAATATTTATTACTAATTTTGTACTAAATTGTGCCACTGCATATTTTGAAAGTTCTAAAAATTACTTGAAATGAAAATTCAATAACTTCAAAATCGGAACACCAAATCATTTGGAACTTCCTCTCCCTATCCTCTTCAAAATGGTAATTTTAGTTGACTTATTAATGATTACATTAAAAAGAAAATTTATGGATCACTTAATGTGTTGAAAAATCTCCATATTTTTTGCCACTTATTAAGTCACACCATATTTTTTGCCACTCATTAAGTCACTCATTATACTTTCCTAAAGTTTTCAATTATATGCAATCAATAAATACCAAATTTCTCCAACTATATGTCCGTAAACAATTTCAAAAAAATATGGCTAAGGAAAAAAACAATTCTCAACAATTCTTATTTTTATTGCAAAGAAAAACTATCAAAAGAAAATATGAGTTTCTAGCCAGTTGAAGTTGAGAAGAAATAAAAAATCGTTGATCCTAGAGGCTCATTCTACATCCCAATGCGAAAGAAACATGTAAGTATGCCCATCATCAATTTGGAGTTGACATAGTACCTCTTAAAATAAAAATAAAATATTTTGTAAATAAAAAAGTGATGCTCGTTATAACCAATATAGATCAACACCCATTAAAATGATTTTCTTTTGTTATTAATATATTTTGAAGTATATACCAATATTAATTCATATACAATTTAAACAATGAAAAATTACACATTGTTTTTTTCACTCTAAAATAATTTTGCACGTGAAGAAATTTAATCCCTCTTTGCTCATGTTAGATCTGTGGTTAAGATGGATCTATGTTGGTAATTTTTTCTAAGTTAGAAAAAAGCTAAAAGTGTTTCCCAATTTCATGCTTTTATTAAGTGGGCTTAAATTTCTTTTATGTAAAAAAAAGAAGCTAAAAGTGTTTCCGAGTTTTGTGTTTTCATTAATTGGGTTTAAATTTATTTTATTATTTATAAGATCCCATTTCAATCCAACCCATCATGTTGAAATTTAAGATTAATAAGTGGAAACATTTGAGGTGAAATCTTAATTTGTGTTATTTACACAGTTTTTTTTAATGTATATGTGGATTTAGCACCCTAAAAAACCCCTAGGGAACTTTTATTGTGCAGGGGTTTGTTATAGACATATTTGGGCACTGCAACCCGAATCACATATGTCCATAAACCAAGGGCTTTAAGTCTCTAAAAGTGTTTTTTCATACCCTAAAGGAGCAAGGTCAGCTGATTACATCATCTCCTAGAAGTTCTCTCTGAAAAACTACTCAAAACTGGTCAAAATTGGACCATACAGACTGCTAAGTGCTAAGGGTGCGATGCATCTCACCTGCCATGTGCAAAAAGTGTGATGCATACTGAAAAGCCCTTCTGTGGGGTGCAATGAGAGAGAGCAGACAAATGGCAAAAGCAGTTGGCTGGGTGGAAACCCAGAGAATATTCTAGAAACTAACTATTTGACACTTGCCTCTCTGAATTCACCCGGGGATGAGTAAGAGATCATGAATCTCCAAGTGGAACCAAGAACTATTAGAGAGAGGACACTAATCAAAATCCTAGAAGTTGACTCACCCACTTGCAAACATCTATATATGGATCCCTCATCCTAGAGATCCAGAGGCTGAAATCTTGTATTTTGTAAGGAAGTGTTGTTGGTTCCTTTGTGGAACATCATAATGTTGGGTGATCTAGCTTTTCATGAGGTGAAGAAGGGCTTTCATGCTGGGAGGATGGCGCTGGGTCAGATCAATGGGTTGTAATCCTCTTTTCTACACTTTATATCAATAAAGAAATTTGAGTTTTCCTCCATATTCTTGTATGTCTGAGTTGATATATGCATTTGTATGGTCAATATATATCTGATCCCATATTGTTTATGATTGTAGATCTCTATGCTTTGATGGTATTATGCTGCTTTGACTCTACAGGTGTTCTTTGAAGTGGGACAGGCGAGGAAGGAGTGGCAAAGATCTGTCGAAGGGGAGAGGAAACAAGCAAGGAGCCAAGCGAAAGACTAAGGTTGGTACTCTCTGCTTCTCTCTCATCTGCTTCTCATAAAGGAAAACACAAGTGACTTTAGTTTGTTTGTTTCTAAGATAGCTACCCGTCTTAGTGGGACTAGTAGCTCTGAATGGACACTAGTTTTCCCGATAAGAAAATGGTGACTCCACTAGGGAATGAATAGCTTGTTTGCTTGTTTCTAGTTTGTTTACTTTATAAACTACAGAAAAAACCTAATGTTATGCCAGCTAAAAGTAGATAAACGCTGCTTCAGTCAATCTCTAGGTTAGTTTATGAATTAAACATCTGACTTGCAAACATCCTAATTGCCCTGGTGGTGGCTCAAGTAACCTCATTAGATCAGCCCCTACACTTTGTATTTACTGACTATCATTAGCTCAGCTTAAATCCCTCAACTAAGCTGCAAACTGTGACCAAAAACCAAGTTAAAGTCTTGTCCCTGGACCATCACATTGTCTCCTTTTGATAGTCTGGATGCATTGTACCTCCCATGTGCAGTAGGTGAGATGCATCCCTGTTTCCCTGTGTTACAGGTGCGATGATCAGATAAGACTGTTTCTGCCTCTAGATTTTGGTTTTTTCTTCACTCTCTTCAGCTTTATTTAGGAGTTTTGATGTCTACGATCAGTATACCACTATTGAAACTCCCTTCTTGTGCATTATTCATCCTCCATTTTACAAAGAATTGTGAATGTTTCTATGTATTTTTCGCCATTTACAGTTCTCCTTTACAAAAACGTAGCTTAATCGAACTGTTGTCTTTTGATTTGGAAGTGTCGCAAGTGTCGTTTTCAGTCAAAGAAAAGAATCCTCCTGTTTTGCTAGTCGATTACACTGTTACTCTTGTATTTGATTTGAATTAATAGTATTTCAAGTGTCGATAGCAGTTTTCAATTTAAAATCACAAAGAGTCGTCCTTGTTTTCCTTTCGTCTTTTGAAAAGAAAATTGTTAGTATTGTCGCCTTGAAAAGATAATTCATATTTGTACTTAGCATTCTTTTTGTCATTCACACATTAAGAAAGCAGAAAACAAATACATGCATGTGCATTTGCATTTAGACTACTTGTTGATTTTGATTTAGGACAGTGCATCTAGTGTGTGCTCTCTGCTCTATGTTGAAAGAATTTCGCTTCTCTTTCCTTAGTAGCTAGGATTTTCATTGCAAAAAGAAGAGTAAATGACTGTTTATCATCTTAGATTGTATATCTAGGAATTGTATATCTACATCTCACGGTGAACCTTAAAGGAAAACTTCTTAAGAAAGATCAACTATAAAATAAATTCAATGAACATAAAAAAGCTTTGGAACCTAACGCACAACATTAGAAGTCTAGGCTAGAGACGTATTCTAACATCGTAAAGCCTGGTAACTATCGCTTTCATCGTAGGTTGGGTGATCCCTCCTCTTTGAGACGACAAGTGCTAATACAGATTTGTGCTCCCACGTATTGTCGAGTATATATCGGGAGACCACAATATGTCCTTTATCCTTAGGAAGCCGCGTCTGCCGCCCTATTGATCACAATGCACTGAACACAACATTCGGGAAGATTGATTGCCGTACCGTAAAAAGTATTCTACTTTTTTGTCATTGGTTTGGTAATCCCTCTGTCTAGATTTCCAGAGTAGTCACTTTCGTTCCTTTTCAAACTCCCTAAAAGAAAAGGTCCATCTGAGCACTTGTCAGTTCAGGCTCATTAAAAATCAAAGGCGACTAGGGTCATCTTTAGTTTTTTATTGACTCTTAAAAATTGAAAAAACGAGTTGTGTCAAAGCATCATAAAATTCATTTAATTCGAAATAATGTTTTCCCCTTTTTATTTTGAGTTGATCAAGTAATCCGCAACCGTGGAAGAAAGTCAATCAAAACCCCATCATTCGTAAAGACTAATGAGTCAACCATCTTTGACTCCAGAAACAAAATCATTTTGGGCCAAGCGAACTCGTTTAACTGGGTCAAAGTCTCCTGGTTTGTTTGAATCTTGTGTTTCAACATCCTCAGAGACTCCGGTTACTCCAACTATTTTTGGTATCCATGCCTCTACAGAAGAAGTTCTGCAGTTACAAGTGGACATTAGAACTGATCCTAGTGTAACGGTAAACACTTCTATTCTTGAATCGGCTCCATCTAGAGCTGATTTGGAAGGTGTCACCCCTCCAACATCTGTCGCTACAAAGTCTATACCTTCTTTGGCACCATAAATATTTTACGGACCTGACGGTCTTCCTCTCCCACCTGGATTGATTGCTATAGAAGAGATCGTGGAGGATCTTCCATCCAGTACTCCATTGCATTTTGGAACTGGGATCACCCCATATCCTTCTACGTCAGAAGTTAGTCTCCCTTCATCTCAAGTTCCTATAGAATCGCTAGGAAATCTTTTGGATAACCTCGATATGTCTGAACAACTGTCAACATATAGGACTGTGTCATCTAACACAGTAGCATCAGAACCTCCTGCTGCTACTCCAACAATGTTCATTGGTGTACCATCTGTCCCAACTAGCTCTCAACCACTAGATGGAGTCCACCTAGGGACTGTTTCGACAGTATGGTCTGTTCCCGTTTGTTTGTCTGGAATAATATCTGGAATTTCTTTTGTTGAGTCTTAGCAAATTGATCCTTTACAACAATATCAATTTGGGCAGTCCAGTCTCTAGAGACCAATCTTTCCTTTGAACACTGGATTGTCGCGATATGGGGGGCAATATGCCCTTTCATTTTTCCCTCTGGGAGAATGACCATATGAGGGTTCACAACAGAATTCGGGTCATGCTGGAATTACATCCAGTGGTTGGGTGCCAATACTACCTCAACAACCAAGAGTTGTATATTCAATGCAACCAAGTCTACCAGTGTTGAATATCCCCACTACACTAGCTATTGTAATGGTGTTGCAAGTACAAACATCGCCTTTTGTATGTCAACCTCAAGTCTCTCAGGTCGTAATACAACAACCTCTTGTCTCCATGACACAACCATAATCACGGATTAGTGGCTCCTTAATTGGAGTGGCTCAGACTCAAATGAGTACTATAACCCCTCATCTTGGTCAAACATCTAGTATTGGTCAACAACAAATGGTCTCACAACCATGGCTAGTGCAATATCAAGAACCGCAATTCCAACAAGCTTACCGAGGACCTGAGAAACAAAGCTTTGCAAGTAATGGGCAGCCGTATATTCAAAACGGTCAACATCAATCACATCATAATGGTTATGCCCATCAACCTTATCAAAGTTATCAACATCAAATACATTATGCTGGTATGCAAAGACCCACTGCTCGGTAATCCCATCTTATCCTGGGTATGCTTTGCCGAACCTGAATCAATAGTTACCCTTCGTGGCGACTTTAGAGTTACCAGATCTAAATCAGCTAACAAACGATCCAATTGCTTATGCTCCTTGGTGGCCGGCGATTCCTCATAAACTTCCGTTAGATATTCCTAAATTCAACGGAAATCCAGGTGAAGAGCCGTCAAATCATGTGATGACCTTTCATCTATGGTGTTCATCCAACACTCTCAATAATGATTAAATTAGGCTTCACCTTTTTTAGCGAACATTTACTAGTCCGGCAACAAAATTATACATCGAATTGCCTAGAGCTTCATTCGATAACTTTAGTGCCCTTGCCACCACCTTTTAAACCCATTTTCAGTTACCAATAAGGTACGAAACAGGAATGGAGCTTCTTACAAATTTCAAGCAAATGACAGCCACTCACATATCTGATCATATTCATGAGTGGCGACGTCATTGTAGAATGGTAAAAACATATGTTCCTGATCAGCTACTAGTTGAATGGTTTATTAAGTCGTTGTTACCTTATATTACAAAATATGTGGCTAAGGGAGGAGTCGTCACTGAAGAGAAAGTCATTGCTCATGCACAATATCTAGACTTGATCTATACTCAGTCTGGAACGCTCTACGACAAAATTCTCGATGCTCCTAGACCAGAGTTTTCCCTTCCTCCTCCTCCTAAATCAAACAAAGAATCTCATTCCGGAAATGGCATGATAGGTATGACTAGCACGAAAACCGCAAAGGCTACATCGAAGAAAGCCCGTACGGTTTCTAGTCAAAATGCAAATGAAGAAATTCTCACCTCGAAGGTTAATGCCGTGTCGACCGATAAGGGCAAAGTACCAAAGCAACCACGGGGCAAGAAGAAAGGGAAAAGCAAAAAGAAGAAAGAGGATGATTCTCTCCTGAAAAATATTCTGCAAACCATTCTGGGCAAAGGAAACCCAGTCATCCATGCTTTATATGCGATGAGGATCATTGGATGAAATATTGTCCACATAAAGCTAAGCTTAAGAAGTTCTTTAAGAATTCAAAAACCTCAGTGGTATTGACTGATCTGTTTCCAAACCCAGGAACCAATCTGGCTGCTAGTGACAATGCTTCCCCATCCCAAGTGCTTATGTTGTCCATTTCGAAACAGCAAAATGATGCTTTGATATCGACAAGGAATAAAGATTATGGGAATCCACAGCTATCGAACAACAAGGCTACTGATCAACCTAGTAGTTCGACAACAACTTTGATCGAAGTTGTGCCACCCATCATCCCTGAGCTAACGATAAAGCCGCCAAAAGGATTAGTACACAAATCGACATTTAATCCTCGTGCCAGAGCAGCACAAAATTATAATATAGCAGAGGATGTGGCCCAATCACCGTCTGCTATGTCGACACTTGAGGTACTACAAAATTGCCCCTCCCAAAAACAGGCTCTATTATCAGCAATAGGTGGGATTGACCTAGTGGATCCAAATCTCGTGGCCTTTAATCATAAAGGATATGAACCTCAGTTACCAACTCAACTCGCTTTCCTCATTCAAGTGAAATCCCTCAAAAAAACTCTTCATCGAACAATTATTGATGAGGGGGCATCTACCTGCATTATGTCAATGAGTTGTTGGAAAACTTTAGGATCACCACCCTTGTCATGATCATCAACGATGTTAAAATCATTCGATGGACAGACATACACCTCATACGGGATTTTAAGTAACTTGCAAGTTGAACTCGGGGGCAAAACAGTAGAAATTGATGTTGAAGTTATTGAAGGAAACCTCGATTACAACATCCTACTTGGAAGGCCTTGGATTTATGCTATGGCTACTGTTGTGTCAACATACTTCAAAAAGATTGCATTTCCTTTTCAAGGAGGAATTACAATTGTTGACCAACAAACCTTTCTCCCCAACAGTTCACAAGTTACGAGAAGCATTCCGATGATCCATAGAAACTCTCAATCGCTTCAAAATATTGGAGTAGGCTTGCTAAAAGACCCTACATTGATGGGTACTTTTTCCCTACCGCCTCCAAACAATTTGGCGGAAGTGGCCACGGTGGGAACCTGCAATATGATATCTTTTATATCTAAAATATTAAGAAGATTCTTGAACATTTTGTCAGCATGGATCATCGCCATTTTAGAAATATTGTAGCAATCAATTTTCTTGGCCTAGGGGGCAAACCCAAATCAACGCTTATCAAGTGTTTGGATAGATAGGTCTAAGGAATATGGCACCTCTTTAGATCCTTGGTCTCATGTACATTCTACAGATGAAGGAATCATTCAGTCAATGATGATAGGAGAGGCACCATGGGAAGATTACCACCATCATTCCCATCTTCCGGATTACCATGAAGATTATTCCAGCAACCTTAATCATCCTTCAGTTTTTTATTTTCTATCAAATATTGTAAATATTGTGGGTTATGAGGATAGCTCTTTTATTGTGTCAACCTCATTAAAAATTGAAACAACTCCCTTTCCAAGTCGAGTCTTTCAAAGATCTCGAAGGTAAAGCTTCATTCCAACCACCTCGTTGAATGCAATGAAGCTTGGGGGGCATGCATCTCGATTTGCGTCACTATTCTGGGGGCATGGGAACTTATAACAAGCATAGTTTCTCATTTCAAGCTTGTGTAAACATGAAACCGAATCTGAGCATATGTTGTCGCATGGTTCAAGCTCATTAAAAAATGAACAAAGCCACAAGCAGTTTTATGCGAAGTTCAAGCTCGTTAAAAAATAAACCTAGCAATGAGCATATGTTCCACCAGAGTTTAAGCTCATTAAAAAATGAACCCACCTTCGGTAAATAACCATTGCGATCACATTATCATTAGCTTTTGAGCCTTGGTTGTGTTCTTACCATCACCTCCACTCTTTTTTAGCCGAACATACGCCTCCATTTGATTGTTTACCCCTTTTGAGGAACAAC
Organism: Pinus taeda; assembly: GCA_000404065.3. Taxonomy (NCBI): domain Eukaryota; kingdom Viridiplantae; phylum Streptophyta; class Pinopsida; order Pinales; family Pinaceae; genus Pinus; species Pinus taeda. The sequence continues at coordinate 2,356 of APFE031352214.1, read as the reverse complement.
TGCAACGAGTGATTCTGTTAGCCATCTTCTTTACATTGTCGTGATTGAAAAGTTCCAAACCTTACCTGGAACTAGCTGCTACCTGAAAATATCACTCGTTCCTCAAAAAACAAGTCTTATTTAAGATCTTTTCATCTGACTCGTAAAATATGAAAAGATTGCCGAGCAATTGGCCTCTCCAGCTCGTTAAAGCAATCAGAAGTGCTATCCCTCCTCTAGATTTCAATCTTTTTGGACCTGAGGGATCATTACACAAAAAGATCGAGTGCTTGTCTTGTTCGGTTCGTTAAAACTACCGAAAAGTCATCCCTTTCGTATTATTTTATACTTTTTCGGACTTGATGGATTATATTACGAAAAAGGATTACTGGAGTTTCTTTTTCGACTCTTTTCAAACTCTCTCAAATTGAAAAGGACCAAGTTATCCTTGTAATTAAACTCATTAAAACAATAGCGACAAACTTGTTCATGCAGACAAGAACGAGTTTCACTATCGTTAGGCTCGTTAAAACATAGCGACGAGTTTTCCCGAAGGGAAAATTATAGAACAAGCATATGTTATCCTCCTTAAGCTTGACAAAAACAAAGAGGTACTGGTTAGCAATGACTGGGGAAAAATTGGGAAGAAAACTTGAAGAAACTTTATTGGTAGCAAGTCGTTCTTGAACATGACACTTTCACTCCATCGCCATGATTGAGTTGGGTTGGATTATTTCGTTCACTGGTCATATCACCATTGGTCCACCGTACCATCCATCTTTGGGGTTAACGCTACCAATCCATTTCATTGTCATCGATATGTTCAAGAGAATTTGCTCAGAGAATTCACCAACCTAGCTTGTGTCTCATCTACTGCAATACCTTCACGCTTCATTCTTTCATGACCGCCACCCTGAACCATGTATCATCAGATTGTTTTCACCTCCAAAAAATCATTTGCTCCATTTCGGGTCGTAGATGTGGGATACATTAAGCCCTCCTACAACGGGTCACTTCTTGTCGAAATCAACTCATTATCCAAGAAGTTGACTTAGGAACAACCCTTTTAGTACTTTGAAGCTTGCATGACTCAATGGCAAGTTTCTCACTTCCGGTGACAGGTTTACATCAATGGCCTTCAACTGAAAGATTTTGCGTGGTGTTCGATGCCAAATCTCATTTTCACACCACGTGAATTGTACTGCAGTACCTTGAGGGTCATTATCATTATCAATGATTCCTCTCGCGCTTGTTAACAGCTTACATCATTGGCTGATAATCAGGCGATGTCTTTCCATGTTCAACTTCAGAACATCTTTTCACATAGATCTGTAGTTTTTAACCCCGTACAGAAATTACCAGCATACGAATTCTAAATCACAAGAAAAATAAAAATGCGAGAGCATAACACATAAAACACATATACACAGAGATTTCCCACTGGATCCCAAAAT